>OY720452.1:15363452-15545952 GCA_963082715.1 Harpalus rubripes
AATTAAACGAAATGTGTGGACTAGTACAGTAATTATTTATATTTTATACGAAAATCAGACCTGTATACAGTGTGTTTCAAAAAATAATATTCTGAAGTAATAGAGCTAGTTCCGTTTCATTGAAATATTATCTTAAGGCTGGCATTATACTTTACATTACGTTGTCCGGTACTTGTACTTCTTAGGGCAAACCAATAAAAGTAGGCCGCTAATGTATTTTTTTTAAATTATAATTATAATATGTGTTTCGGATCCGAAAATCATCGTAAAAATAGTAAAATCTTGTTCCAGGGACTCTAAAACATGCTTATTCATTAAAAACTCACCACCGAATTTTTTGACCAAAGACAATACCTTCGTTACCTAAAGGTGACGGAAGGTAAAAAGAAAATACTAAATAGAATAATAGTTATATGGAAAGTAATGTAATACAGTTTCCAGCATAAATGTAAGTATGTATTAAAATTAAAAAAAATAAATTGCGAGAGGTAATCTATTGGCCACATCAGATTTTTTAATTCATCGGACAATACAATAGTGGAGCTAAAATTTCAGTTTCATGATCTGCATTTGAACTTTAAAACAGCTAGTTTTTGGAGAACCTTTTCTTCCCTTTTTTTTAAAATTTTGTTTGAAAATGGACTTTTTCCGGCTTTTTTGGGAAGGGATTTATGTTTATAAAACTTGTTGTTTTAATATTTTATTGAATTTGGACGTTTCGAAGGCCCAATGGCCTTCATCTTCAGAATGATAGGAAAATGCTGAAGATGAAGGCCATTGGGCCTTCGAAACGTCCAAATTCAATAAAATATTAAAACAACAAGTTTTATAAACATAAATCCCTTCCCAAAAAGGCCGGAAAAAGTCCATTTTCAAACAACAATTTAAAACAGCTAGTCATTTAGTACAATAATTTTAATTTTTTACACTTATAGTGACCATTCTTCTACCTATCCCAAAATCTCACTACTAAAGCTACACGGTAATAAGGAAAGGATGCATAAATTTTATTTTCAATTGGTTATTCATTTATATACGTTTCATTCATGTTTTGAAAAACGTTTATTAATTACTCCTTTTAACGAAATATATTATATTATAATAAACGATTTCGGGATAAGTTACCATTGAGAACATGATAACAATTAATATCAAATTTTAAACCCAGTATCACTTACTACCCTTAAATTTTAATTCGGGCTTAATCAAAAATCTATAAATTGAAATTTTGGCATAAATATTTAATTTCTCATTTGACATTTAGTTTCGGCAAAATACTGTTTTTAGGAAAGTTTAAAATAATTGTCAAATGTTTTAAAGTTATTGAGATTGGAATTTTTGTCGTGAAATAAAATTAGTTTCTCATATAAGTTTAACGAAAAAATATCTTGACACTTAAACTAAACTTATACTAAGTATGAAATAAATTTGTTCTAATACTATATTATCTATTGCAGACTCCATCGCCGATGGTCTGAACGAATCCATAGCATAATGATACTCCTGCACTTGCTTGGTAAGTAGTCTGTAATTATCGTCAACTCACACAATATGCAGATAAGTCCGTAACTCGTACCCGAGGCGCTGTGAAATTATTTTGCGATATCTATTTAAGCGCCCAGTTCAATTACTATATTGAAGGGAGATTGGAACAAAGGTGAATTTAAAATGAAGCTGAGTAATCTCAAACGTTTATGAAGTCATTCTACTCGTACTTCTAATAATATAGTAATAAAATACCTACCTGCATATCTGAAGAGCCTTTTCATTCTCGTCTGTGCATCACAATGAAATGATCGTAGATTACATTCATCGCTGGAATTAAATTTCAATTCCTTCCTTTAAAACAGGCCATTCTGAATTGATTTTCATTTACAGTGGAATGGACTGTGTCGCGTTGAGAACTTTTCTTCATAATCTTTTTCAAACGGCGTGTTATATTTTTTCAGTGCTTTTAGACAGCGAGTTCTGAAAGCGATAACTCTAACGTTCCTTGAAAATGTCCTTTGTAATGGGAGATGAAATGTCAGAAACTATTTAGAAACTGACGTGATCAGAACACGAAAAATTTTATAGATTCTTCCGACATCAAAGCGGAAATGAGAGTCTGTGCTATTTTGTCTATTGTCAGCAGTTAACTTTTCATCTAGTGACATGTGCTGTACAACTTTATTTTCCATTAGTATATAATTCTGTGGTCGGTAGTGAAAGGGGTATAAGTCTATTTTTACGACATTTGACTTCTTGGTATCAAAAAATTCGCAATTTTATTCTTTATCGACTAGCAAATAGACATAAGTCATAGATCGTACAAATTCGGAGATACCTTTTTGCATAACTTTCAACTTTTTTTCATTATAATCAAAAGGGTATAAGTAGATATTATTTTCAAAAATATGAAAGCAATAATTTGTTAACGTATATTTTACAATAATAAAACTATCCTCCCAATTTTTGTAAAATTTACGAAGTTCATACTTTAAATCCTGGATTTATCGCATTAAAAACAAAAATTTTTCGTCATTATCTCGAATGTGCTTATTTGCACTTATGACTATTTGCCTGCCGACCACAGAATTTATATTCAATCATTATAGTAATATGTCGTTTCCTAAATTTATAGAGGTTGGGAAATACGTCATTCCTAACTATAATGACAATCTCTTGGGTTGAAAATAACAGATTTTACTTCCACTCCACGGATTGGAAATGTTTATGTAGGGGTTGCCTAGCACCATTGTCATAGATCCCTATAATAAAGTAAGGTAAACAAATTTTAATAGAGCTGTCAAAATAATAAAATTAAAGGTTATAACTCATTGATTTATTTTGAAAATTATTGATTTAAAAAAAGATTGATTGTAAATCGCGTCTCGGTAATATATATAGGCCCTCGGCTGTAATGAAACGTATCCCACCTCGAATGTAATATACTATGATTATGTTCTTTGATATATTATTTAACAAACGTGTAATAATGATTGTAACTCGGGAAGATAAAGTTTACAACGTGATACTTATTCCTCCGAATGAGTTACAGCCATTACAATCGTATAGCCTGTGTAGAGAATATAATACTATATGTATCTATGTCAGTTCACTAGGAATTGAATTTCTATGACATGACATTCCTCAATATCACCCAAGTTAATATTGTCGAACATCAGTGAAAGGTATATGTACTCGTACGTCATGTTTTTAATAATTAGCAAAACTGCATTCCTTTCCTACAAGTTTCGTTGGCAATTAATTACAACTTTACAGTTTACTCATAACAGTAAGTTGAAAATACAACAGGAGATAGGAATAATAATCATTATACAGGGTGTACCGCGACTCGACCAACAAACATATACCATATATTCTGGGGGTCATTACGATCAAAAATGTTATATGACCTATAGGTGAATTCCTCTTTGCTTCGGGGATACCGAAGAAATTTTAAAAAAATGATAAAAGAAAATTTATTCATCAATGGATAGCTAATTAACACAAAATTACAGCAAATACCCAACTCGCATTGTTCCTCACCACACAACATTTTCAAACGTTTTTCGTTGCTTGAGGATTTTTCCCACGTTGTCGTGTACAAAGAGATGGAGATGGGCACGCTGAAGTAGTTTTTAATGCAGTTGAACGAAGTCCTTCTACCAGTATTCGTAGAATATCTCATACAACGGGAATTCCTCAAACAAACGGAGAATTCTGCACCATGATGGGCTTTATCCCTATCATTTACAAAAAGTCCAGCATTTACTTCCTGAAGATTTAGAAAATCGAGTACGGCATTGCTAGTGGTTACAAAATAGTTTGGAGGTTATTCCGCACACACTTCTTACGAATGAGGCCCAATTTACAAAGAATGGTATTAACAACACACGTAATTCTCATATCTGGACGAATCAAAACCCACACGAAACAATCGTGGTTAACCATCAACATCGTTTTTCCGTCAACGTCTGGTGCGGCTTGTTAAATAATCATCTTATTGGGCCTCATTTTATTGAAGAACGCCTTGGTGCAGAAACTTACCTTCACTTTTTTGAAGAAAAATTGCCGAATTACATGGAAGATATTCCTCTGGAAGCTCGTCGTGGCATGTGGTTCCAGCAAGATGGGGTACCACCACATTTTGGGAGACAAATGACGGTGTTTCTAAATGAAAATTTTCCGGAAAGGTGGATAGGACGAGGTGGTCCTGTACTTGCTTTAAATGTCGTGTGTACAGTAATGGTAACCCAAATACACGGGAAGAATTCACTAACCGTATAGCTGAAGCTACTAATTCTATAATATACATTAGTAATTAACTGACAGTATTCTATGACTCGAAGGATAGCTGTATGTTTAGAAAATGGCGGTTCTCATTTTGAACAGTTGCTGTAATTTTGTGTTAATTAGCTATCCATTGATGAATAAATTTTCTTTTATCATTTTTTTTTAATTCCTTCGATATCTCCGAAACAAAGAGAAATTCACATATAGGTCATATAACATTTTTTGATCGTAATGACCCCCGGTATAAGTTTGTCGGTCGAGTCGCGGAACACCCAGTATTTTAGGTGTTAACAAATACTCGAAATCTCAGTCAAACAGCATTTATTGTCTAACAACAACCACGGAATATTCTTAAACCGTCTTCTACGTAAGTAAGGATTTACCCAGAGAAAGTAATTATTGTTAACACCTAATCTGTACGACAGGCGAGAAATTCTTTACAATTTTTTTAAAATTTATTTATTTTAACATTATTATGGTACCAGTATTTTTAACTTAATCAATTAAAGCTACGTACATTCAATTTAAATTCAAATAATAATGACCGTACATCATCTCTTTCACTTTCAGGTATTCGCATTATACATGTCTATAACCAATATTTCATTGTATATATGGTAGCTGATTTCAATCTATTGCAACATTTATCATCGTTGTAATAATACATAGAGAGAGGTGCGTTCTACGTCAGATACGAGTGTGTATATTAGCGTTCGTTCGTTTATGGAAAATATGCTCAACAGACCAGCTTTATTTAGTTACTATATAATAATAATTTTATTCATCCAAAGTAGAGTTATTTTAAAGATTTAAAAAAACGATGATTTACAAGTAAAGATTTAAATCAACTTGTCAATCATCACTTCATCTTTACTGCAGTCAAACAAAATTATTTACTAATACAGAAACAATTTAATTTATTTGATATGTATCAGTATTTAAAAATGTGAAATCAGCTAAAAAATACGTATGTCGAACAGTTCTGCGGTTGAATATACGAAAACGCGTTATTAGCTGATGACTCGTTTTTTATGCACCCTTTACAGTAATAATATTTCGACATTACCAAAATCTGGGAAAACATAATTAACAACCCATCAATACCTAGTTATTAAATGGGGTTGCGTTACTGAGTGACGTTAAATTTGCACGTCAACCTTCCAATTTTCAAAAAACACAAAAGTAAAAATTATATTATCTTTGATTTACGAAAAAATGCCAAGGGAACAAAATTTTTTGATTGATTTAAAACTCATGTTTTAGTTATTGAAAATTTAATTAATGCAAGGTTCTTTTATTATAACGTTTTTTTCGGATTTTGTCCTCTTAGTAATACAGTTATTGAATCTAACCATATTTTAATTAGCTTCAAAATATTGACAAATGATTAAATTTCGTACGTATTTCTTATTATCATAAAGTAAGAAGGTATTGTTCAAAATAGAGAGAATTTGTTAAAGAAAAGTTAAAGTTAGAAAAAATAATCTTTTTTGCACGATCGGGTTAATTTTTATTTTTACCGATAGTGTTTCAAAGACAATAAGGTCTTATTTACAATTTGCTTCACTTACCGTTCATGAGGCGAGACGCTAATAGTATATTAAGTATTAAGAACGGTAATTCCTTAACGTTCGTGATGCTTATACTATTTTTTGCTCGATCGACGCACACAATTTAAAAGAAAAACAAGATTTGAAAATTATTTTGATATATTAAAAAAAAATATTTGTCAGTTTTGAAGTAAGCTTTGATTTTTGTTTTTATTTATTTACTGTCTCGCCTCTTGAACGGTAAGTTCAGTAATATGTAAATAAGACCTACTGTCTTGAAAACACTATCGGTAAATATAAAAAATAATCCGATCGTGCAAAAATAAATAAAAACAAAAACCAAAGCTTACTTCAAAAATAACAACTAATAATTTTTAATATGTAAAAATAATTTTCAATTCTTATTTTTTAGCTAGGGAGCTGGTGGCAATTTCGGTATATGATTTGATCGTCGTTAGGAATGACAGGTAATAGAGTTTTGAAGCTTGTGAACAGGATAAGCAAGGATGCCAGGTCGGGTGTTGCTGCTTTTTCGAAAAAAACAATCTTCAAAATTGCAAAATATATAACCTCTCCTAAATTATTTGATCGTGTCTGCCATTTAGTTATTATATTAAATTGACTATATAGATACTAAAAAAACAAATGCCAGACAAATAGGACGCTGCGTTTTTTTTAAAAAAAATGCTAATTTGTAAAATATAAAAGCTACATTAAATTATTTGATCGCCTTTCACTTTTTTAAAAATTTGTTCGTTTTTGTCTCCAGAATAAGAAAAAAATTATGCCAGACACGTATGTCACTGCTTTTAGAAGATATTCATAAAAATCTCATACAAAAATGACAAAATACAAAAATTAAATATTATATTTATTCAATATCACTTGCCCCAGACACACTTTCTTCCATTGTTACGTCAGTTGGAGCTAGCCTCTAATTGTATGTTAGTGGAAGAAGTGTAGCCACCCAGAAACTAGGTCTGTAGATACAATGGTTTGCGAACCACTGCGATATTAAAAAAACCGCGCCAATGATTTGTACAACCCACAATAACTCGTGTCGTGCCTCCAAGGCATTTCTTAGTGGCTACATCTCTTAATCGCTAGTCCTAGTAACATGTGAACCAAACGCCTACATCAAGATTTCTGCGATATGTGCGTGTTTTGTCATTTCCCAAATATTCTGATATTTTCACTGCTCTGTAGTTCAATAAGTATAGCCCATAGAAAAAAATCGTAAATACAAAAGTTGTAGAAAATTATGTCTTCTATAATATTGATAATAACAACTTTTACTCTCTGATGTATAGAAACGGAAGAATTGAGGAAAAACCGAAAAAAGACCTAAAATTTCGTACTTTTTCCCCTATAACTCTGGTAGCACAGGGTTTTCGTTTCTTCAAAATTGGTTTCATATCACTGGCCTTAGTCATTACAACATATCCAAAAATTATAAATACCCGACCTTTTGCCAGGAAAGCAGGTTCCCTTGTACATATTGACTGGATTATTACAGTAACTACAAAAAAATCTTCTGGCTTTAGAAAATCAGTGATACTAATGTCTGGCATAGCAATATTCATAGTTTTAACATACAATAGAACAATTTAGCCCAGAGCCAGAAACGATCAAATAATTTAATGCGCCGTTTATTTTTTGCAATTTTTGAAATTCGCAGTAAAAGTAAAATGGCAGATTATTGTTTTCTTGTTGTTTATGACCAAATTAACATTTCGTGTAAATTTTATTGACGAGCAAATCATTTAAATTTTAATACATCAAAAAGTTAAATTAAAAAATGAATTACTCATTAATGCAGGGACATACACGTCTGGCGATGAGATTTATCTGAAGGCTTTCTTAAGGACCATAACTTAAAAAAAGTGCCAGACGCGATCAAATCACTTAGGGACTCTTTTTATTTTTACATGTTTAATTACTTATTAATTAATAATGCAGCAATAATGGTTTTGCAGAAGTTGTTATTAGTGGTTCTTATAATCAAAACTTCAATATTTTCAACTTCTGTAACACGATCAAATGACTTAAAAATTTCTGCCACCACCTCCCTAACTATTTCTTTTAAATTTTGTGCGTGGATCGTGCAATAAATAGTATAAGCATCACGAACGTTAACGAATTACCGTTTTTAATACTTAATATACTATTTAGTACAATGTTATGGTATGAGGGGAAAAGTTACCCCCACATAATTGAAAAGTTTCCTGGTATTTATGAGTCACGTTTGGGTCTAAAAATAATACGCTAGGACACAAGTTTTATAAGACATGATTTTAGCTCACGCGTCCTTGTTTGAAACGAGTGACTTGCCGCGAGTTTTCTAAGGGGACAAGTGCGCTGAAATGTTTTATGAAACGTGTATTTTATACAATTTTTTCTATTTGGGTCCTCTTGCCAAAAATATTTAAAAATATACGTTATTTCATGTTCAGGAATATCTGTTTCGATTGTTTCGTAAAGTACATACTAAAAAACCAAGTAGAAAAAAATCTTAAGAACTGGCTCAGTAAATAATGTAAAGAAAATAAAGCAAGTATGTACAATAATGAAGAGGATGCTGATACATTAGTAATTATTTGTCAGTATTTCAAAGCTAACTAAAATGAGTTTAGATTCAATGTAATAACTAAGACATACGTTTTAAGTCAACCAAAAATTTTTCTTCCGTTGCCATTTTTTCGTAAAATCAAAAATAAGATTTTTTTCATTTTGTAAACTCAATCCGGGGACATACTGTAGATCTCTCCTTTAATGCTCTGAGAGTCCGTGAGGTTACTCCGGATAAACATTCTCTTCGGTAAAGATATATCGTCATTACCATTCATTAGTCAAAATTTGCGAATCAAATATATTAACCGTGTAACAAACATGACTATGCGCGAGAGTATTTCACTTGCCATTCAAACAATTATTGCAATCTTGCACTTTATTTGTATAAATATAATGTTAAAGTTATGATTAGGGTTGAATCGAATCGACCGCAACCGACATATGGAGTCTACTATGGAGCGATTTGTTGCAACCGAATTGCTTTCATCGTCATATTTACAACACAAAACCAAGAAATCACTCATCCTTACAACTCCACACCCTTTATTTGATATTTTTCCCCCTCCTGCATGCCACTGTTGACTTACGCTGGGATCGGCTTACGTTTTACGCAAATTCCTGCAAACCTGCGAACCTACAAACCTGAAGCCGCAATGGTGGAGCCTAGGGCAGGATCGGATAGGGGATGTAGAAGCATTACTCGGAAGGGAAACTGTCACTTTACATACAAAACGACGGAGATGGGTTTATGAACTCAACAATTGTTTTATTTTGTTTTTTTAGAGGGAAGGAATAAGGAAGTGAGGATTGACGGGATATTAAATTTTTAAAGGTTAGGGCCGGTTTTATAAACAAAAATTTAATGGAATCGAAACTAAGTGATGAATAAATTTACTTGTTCAGTAAATACATGTTGGATTTTATAAACAAAATCTACCCATTAGATATGTAAGTGGAGATATAATTTTCGTTGCGTTGTGTGAAAATGACTTTTTTTAAATTTATGAGTTGCTTGATTATTCTTATGACAGTATTTATGATTTTGTTTTGTGTTTATGATCGTTTGACGTATTGACATGCATTTGACAGAAAGTAAAATAAGGTGAAATCGGGTGAAATGTGGGTAGAAGACGGGAACAAGAAAAAAAAATTTTATATTTTGCGTTCATAATGAAATCATTACGATACACAATTGCGTATCGTAATGACCTTCATTTCGATACGCAATTTTTTGTTTTAGACGGTTGGTACTAGATGACGTTTCTTTAACCCATTTTTACCTAATTTATTTTTAGTTAATTGACAATTCATTTTAATAATATAATGTCGAAATTATTATTTTTTTTTATTTAGGGAAGATTATTTACATGAAAATGTACAAATGGTTACACATATAATCACAAATTGAGTAAGTAAATGTTATTGTAGAAGGCGCAAAAATTAAAAATAGTATAAAGAACTCATTTTATAAGACTTTCTTTCGCACTTGTCAATTAGAAAACTCGCTAACGCTCGTTTTCTAAATTTTGACACGTGCGAAAAAAACATGTCTTATAAAACACGTTCTTTAATATACTATTATGGCGAATAATTTGATGTTTTGGATATCGTAAAAAATATTTAAGTATAGTAGAGTATAAGGAAACGGTTGATGTAAATGCTAAATTAAAAAACGAAATGTGGATAAAGCAAAGAATATAATGTTAAACAACATATTGGTATTCGAAGGGGAAAACACACAAAATTGTTCCAGGAAAATATAAAATTTAAAGCCAAGAAAGATAAAGCTGAAGACAAACTAAGTTAAACTATACAGTTGAGAAATCCACTATTAAAAGACTCTCTACATATTTTTACCGTTGTTCAACAGTTTTCAGCATTTTAATGTACATATTTTAAATAAAGCTGTATATTGCGTTACTCTGTGTATTATTTTGCCTGCCATCGATTTGGATATATTAAAATTATCTCCTTTTATAATTTTAATTGACGCTAATGCAAAGAAGCGAAAAGTTATTAAAAATTGATCCAATAATAATCTTTCAAGTTTTATATAACCCAAATCTCCACTTAAATAAATTTACTTGGCAACTAAAATTTAAGTGAAGATTTTTGAGCTTTATAAAACTGGGCCTTAGTGATTTAAGTAAATATCAAAATATATCAGTCGTTTAAAGCAAGAACATCTAATATCAACATTCATAATTATTACATGTAATCAATATTGAAAGCATAGTTTTGTAGACAATATAACTGCCTCATTACTTACTAAATATAATTAAATGTAGAAAATAGACCAATCTGTGTAGAACAAATAATACAGTTTATAATAACTATATGAAATAATAATTATTATTGTATGCCCATTTCCCATTTGGGTGTCTAATGAAAATGCTTTATCTGTCTGTGACTCTATTTATTATCGTATGGCTACCATTTGTCAATAATCATTAACTGGAATAATAGAAATTAATATTACAAAATATGCCTAAACTAAATTTAAATTAAATGTATAAACTTTAATAATAGCGATTATTAATCAAATCAGGGATCTCGTTTCAGTTTGTATCTGTTATTTGATATTAATAGAATGTAGTTAATTAAATGTTCAAATTTTGTCCATATAGATTATTATCTAACTGAATATTGTTCAATTATATGAAAATTCAAAATATTTTAACACATATGAAACAATTTAAATATATAGGTAAAGTCCGTTTCCACGACTTGATACCCACGTCATTAATAGTAAACATATGGTTCAAATCGTCAGGGTGGGAGGGAATTGATGACGTCATATTGTTACCATGGTTTTATTATAGGGATTAAATTTTCTAGTTTGATATAAGGTGGAGTATGACAAGACTTTGTCATGTTTGACATTTTCAATATTTTATTTGCAATAATTTTGTTGTTCGCTAATATAACATACATATACCTACTGTGTGATTATAATTATTCATAAAAATTCGAAGTGACGCTTACATATTTCGCAATTAATAATTATGATGTAATGTCAAAACTGGTAAAAACTGACAGTATGTCCTATACTGTGTCAAATTCGTTATTCATCAAAATTCGAAGTATAGATAGTTATTTAGAAATAATAAACCAGTTTAATAAATACGATATTAGTGTAATGGATGAAATATACTATACCTCTTTTTATTTTCCAAAAGCAATATGTTGCAATAATTGTTGGACATCTTAGAAACACCGTCTTTGCAATAGCAAAATTCACAGTATGTATAATCGCAAGAATTAACAAAATTACCAACACACAACAAAGCACAAATTATTATCAACGCCAAAATCACCTTAATCACATGAATGACAGAATCAAGACAGAATGACATAAATATTCAAACATTTGAAAATGACACTCGTTACCGCGGTTACAATACAGTTTCTATTTCATTTTCTGCCGCTGGTTAGACGAAGATAGCTTATACCCCTCCTAAACACGGACGACAATCAGATAGCGAATAAAAGTCTCATATATGCCATATGTGTACGACAAAGATGCTACATAAAAGATTCTTGCATCAGAAATTGATGAAGTGGGGATCAACTGGGAGATATATAGTGTACCTAGGTATGTCCAAGTATTCTAAATGGTTGGTTTAGTAAACACTCGTATGCATCTAAATATCTATCATTATCAATGTGTTTTAAAAGTTTAATATTAGAATTGTTAACTTTGTGATTATTAATGAACATATGTTGAGCTACGCTAGATTTTTCTGAATTACCGCTTTTTAGATGATAGAAATGTTCTTTAAACCGAGCGTCAATTTGTCTTTTAGTTTGACCGATGTAAACTTTATTAAAATCATTACAACTAATTTTATAAATTAATTAATGACAGATAAATAACTTTGCTTTCCACGGCCTACCTGACTTTCTTATTATCAATAATTCTAGCGTGACCATTATATTTCATTTAAATTTAATATTAATTCTATTTTATTTCAAGTATTTATTTACATTTACATTACTTGTTAATGTAAGTGTTCCCCCGTTCTTCTATCTCACATATTATATTATACAACTTAAATTAGCTTTTATACTGATGTGTGTAAATACCTCATTTCCAGAAAGTCTATTTTAAAACGCCTGTAGCAACTTCCCACTCTCACACAGGTATTTGTTTTTAATTTGGAAATTGTTTGCTAACAATTACGAAATTATCTGAAAATACCATTGTTTCATTTCACATATATGATTCGCATATTTGAAAATAATCACATTTTTCGCGTGGTAAAATAGCACATTTGTACAAAAAGATAATTTTAGTTAATGTATTCAAAAATATTAAATATTCTGTGAGCTCTAGATAATATATACATTTTCCAAACCAGTGATTCGTATTCATATAAAAAAGAATTATAAAATCGTATCGGGGCTTATTTATTTGGGGGGATCGTGCGCTGCGCGCATTCGGCGGATTTTATGCGTATGTGACCCATTGTGGAGCTTTTTATTTCGTCTTTTGTCATCGAATCAGCCATTGTTTAAAGTTCGCAGTACAAACGACGGCGAGTATTGTTTCTGTTGCGTTTATTGCTCACGTCGGTGGAGACTATTTGACAGTAAAAGGGTGCTTGTTCCCGTTCAAAAGCTTTGGAAACATTTAAAATCTCGTAAAAATAACATGAAAGTCTTGTATATTACACGATTATTTTCTCTGTTTTCAATTTTAAGTTTCACACGAATTGGCGGAGACTTTTCGACAACCGCTAGCTGTTAACTGTTATTATTTTTGTTATAAAAGTGTTTTATATAAACAAAAATAAATTTGTACTTTCATCGTTGTAACTTTGTAGTCATTGCTGTGGTTCCCAATTTGCTTACTATGCAATATTAGCTGTATTCTTTTTGTTCAACTCAGTTGATAAGTTAGTTGAGATGAACTGAGCTGAGATGTATATGAAAAGGACAATAACTTATTTTAATATAACATTATTGACTTGAAAATGGTCATAACCATGTGCTGAAACGTCGTCTAATTGTATTTCCGACAATAAACAATTAAAACAACGTATGAAGCTTCTATCCACTAAAATTCCTTTCAAGTAAACTTCACAACTTCAGAAACTCATCGAAATGAACAATGTTTCACATATTATAGAATGTTGAAAATGGATGGGCAGGCAAGAAGTATAAACACAAATTATATTAAAATAGATAACTACCATTTTTACCTCCCGCTACCCTTGGTAAGGGAGATATAGGGATCGTGCTAAAAATCGCATGTCGAGATTTTGGCAAATGACCACGTTCTAAGGTCGCTAGAATCCAATTTTAATATTTTCACGATGATGTCTGTATGTATGTGTGTACGTATGTATTTATGTATGTATGTGTGTGTGTGTGTGTGTGTGTGTGTGTGTGTGTGTGTGTGTGTGTGTGTGTGTGTGTGTGGTGTGTGTGTGTGTGCGTGCGTGCGTGTATGTGGATCCTCCACTCTAAATGAAATACTATCATTCAAAAAATTTGAAACCTTGTATTTTCTACCTTATTCCAATATGGGAAGAGACCATTAGATTTTAGTGTATATCAGATAACCGGAAATGGCACTGTACTTGAAGCTCAACATACATTTTCTTCTAAAAATACCTTCAAATGTTATTATAAAAATTAAAGATTATTAAATTTTCTAAAGATTTGCAGTTCATATCTCAATTGTATGTAACTGACAGATAAATGTCACTGTCAAAGAACTAATTATTTCAAAATAATAATAATAATAATAGTAACGTTTTAAAAAGAAAATATTACATAGAACCATAGTTATGTGGAATGGATCTTAACACAGTTTCCGCAATAACTAAATATGTAAGTATGTATATTTAAATTAATAAAAATTGAATCGCGGGAGGTTTGGTGTTGGCCACATCAGATTTTTATATATTATGCTTCCAATACAATCATATATAGCGTACGACTGTAAAAATTAACATGCTGCAAATAGTAAGAAAATGGCGCGAACAACTGCCAGTTGGGCTCTCAAACAAAACGTCAAAAATATTGCAGTCATTAAAATACTTATATTCTCATATATAATATCATAAGTGGTAAATTTTTGCCGGAAAAATTTTCAGATTGTTACGAGAGCTGGTTGCCTAGCAATTTATTGAGTGACATTGACAAAAAAAATCACGAGTTGTTAAACGAGTGATTTTTTATCAATGTCACAAGATAAATTGGCAACAGGCTCGAGTAAAGCAATCGGAAAATTTTTCCGGGATAAAATTTAACCACGAATGGTATAAAAATCAGGTAATCATTTATGAATTTTCTTCTTTACAAAAATCTTCTAATTTTTATTGTGTTTTAAAGTGTTATATTTAAGTTTGCTTTTTCAACATTTTAAATAGATTCCTGCCCAAATCGACTCGTTTTTAATAAAAACTGATAATACTGAAAATATACACACTTTGACAGGTTATGTAAACAATATGTTTCTAAAACGTCAAAAAATTCTCGCTTATCAAAACTCACCTACTTGTAAAAATACGACATCTTATTGGCTTAAAGGATGCGATAAAAATTTTGTGTCGGTGTTTTGTCGAAATGAAACTTGGTAACTAGGTAGAATCCTGAATTTGAATTGGCTTATAAATTTATGAGTGAAATAGTCAGTGAAAATTTGCATCGTTAGACATTTTAACTTCAATAATAGCTTTTGTAACTTATTTCGATAAGATTTTTTACAGTTATCTGAGATATTCTCACATTTAGTTGTTCTTACTATGCGCAGATCCCCATTGCGCATAACTTCTATCTCTTTAAATTAAAAAAGTCTTTTTGACAACATTATTTTTTTTTATTTTTTGTACTTTTTTGTCCTAATCCATAGCAAGCTTTGTTACAAAAACTACAAAGTATTATATTTTTGAATTTACATATCTAGCTCATGCAAAGGGCTAATTTAATAATATTGGTTATGCTAGACGCAGAATTTAATTCTCTAAAAGCATTTATTTCTAAAATCAAAATAAAACCATTTTATTCAAGAAAAACTGTTAATAACTTCGGGTAATATATCACTTCCGGTTAGCCTATTTTACCCAAAATCTACTATGTTATTCCCATTGACATAAAAGTCATATATATCTAATTTTAAAAGTTTTTGATTATATTTTAAAATAGTTTTTCCTTAAAATCTATTATAGGCTTCAAGTAAAGTACCACTTCTGGAAATTATGAAATTACCAAAAGGGAAGTGCACAACTAGATGTCATAATACTCCTAAATACAAAATTTCAACTTTCTACGGCTTAACGTTTTTGATTTATGCGAGATACGTATGTACAGACGTCACGACGAAATTAGTCAAAATGGATTCAGGGATAGTCAAAATGGATATTTTCTTTGAAATCTGAAAACCGAAATTTTTCGCGATTACAATACTTTACTATAAACAAATAAAAAGATAGTCAAAAGTCGCTTATTGCCAAAACAGGTTAATATAGTGAGTGTTCTATTACATTTATTTATTTTTTCTCCAAAAACTAAAGAATAATCGCTTTCTGGTTAATTCCATACTATATCTCAATCGATACTTAAAAAAATTAATTAACCACGTTTTAACTAACTTAACTTTCGCAACTTTTCTTATTCTCAATATTTCTAGCATGCTCGTATAATATTCTTTATAACTTAATATTATCAACCTACAACTCCTTCAAAAATTTCGAATGATTTTAAAATTATCGTGAAAGCTTTGCAAACAGTTATTTGAATTATGGTCGTATTATCGGTCATTGATACTATCAAATCGATGTATAGGGTCCTGGAAAATATTCCCATATCGCCATTGACCACAAAGTATTCGTTAACCCGGATGAAAAATGAGTATTGAAGTAAAAAACACAAGTAGGGGTGGGTTATTCACTCCGCCCTATTGGCTTTTAATTCGCAGGGCACACGTGTTGTATGGAATTTTTAATTAATGCCTAATTTTTGCATCTGGTTATACCTCATCGATTTTGTCACATTTTTATTGTCTTCTGGTTAACTTGCGAACTGTGAAATTTTGTAATTTTTTACAGGATTTTGTAAATCAAATTTTATGCGAGTGCTGGTTTAACAAACCTTGAAAAATTGACGGGGGAATAAATTTATGGAACATTTGGCAACTCGCAATTTTTGCATGATATGAATAAATGATTGCACGCTAATATGGTGATAATGTAGACAACTTCATTTTCATACATTTCACTGGAGTTTGTACGATTTTGTTCAAAATTAATTACAATAATATGCTATGTAAAGTTTCACTTTTAGAAATTGAAAAACATCTTGTAAAATATATAAATGTTGCCCGATAACAAATGTAACTAAATTTTAACCAACACTGTAAAGTTGTAACGTAGCTGCAATTACCTATTTGGGTTGAAATTATATGCAACCCCAAGGTTGAACAATCCTTCCTTTTTAAAAGGTCGATGCACCAATCTCTGTTTAGGGTAGTAAAACCTACCTCACTCCTAGGTAGACACGATACGACCCTTCATATAGTGGGATGCAATTGCCCGCAGTGAGATACGCATAGAAATACTTTAAAGTGATTTTAAATTTCCGTATCACAAGTTACCAATAAATATTATTTATTATTAGGATTCGAGAAAAATAATACGTTATATATAATAAAAGATTTATTTGCTTAAACAAAATATACATAAATAAAATAAGGTATATTGTATATGTTTTATCTTTGAGGTGACTGCTGGTAAATGCCCACACGGTACGAATATGTCAGTATCATTAACGATATCTGTGAACAAAGCAGATTAGCACATTCAGCAATATAAATAAAAAGAAAATGAAACAAAATACCTTTAAGTTCTGATCTTTTTACGCCGAACATGGTTTGTGAAGAAGCGCGTTTCTCTACAATCGGCACATCTTCTTTATTTTTTGTAGAAAATACTGTGATAACAAATCTACATGTATTTTATTTTGTATCGCACTAAACCAAGAAGGAGCTAAAAAATAGAAGGAAATTAATTTTTATAATTAATAATACAACATAATGTATTTTACCTAAGTTTCAAGTATGCTCATTGCGACTGTCGACAAGAGAACAAATGACAGAATGACACATAAATTTCTCATCCCTCTGTCGCCTCTGTGTTCTCCTTCCAATCCCTAGAAATGCGGTACCGTTATGCTGGCCATCGGAAAAACCCGTAGGGCCTTCAGTTGCTAGCTGGACTAACAAACAATTTCTAAGAAATACGAAAGCTTATTCGATCAGTTTTCATTTCCGAAATGTTACACATAACTAATATCGTTTTGCATTTGTTTATATAACAACGATATAAGTCTACACATCGTCAGTTATGTTTCATTGAATATTTTAGTTTATCATATAACTTTATGAACACGGGTAAATAATGCTTTAAATCAATTGTAATCTGTAATGTTTTGCATTTCACACATTTATTTATCTATCTTGTAATATGCTATGTATATTCAATAGTTTGTTACAATCACTTTCTAGTAAGCAACGTAGAAAGCGATGTATGTATGTACGGAATTATAAAAAATATAATAAGATTAATAAACAAATTTAATTTGTATTAACAATGTAAGTTCAATAAGTTTGCAAAATTCAGTAAAACTGAACATTTTATATTATTTCTGCCGTCGTTTTCCTATTATTCCTTTGTAATTTCACATATAGACATTGTTACGTGCTAATTAATGTCAAGTTCGTATTTTGTATGATATGAACTGTACCTCAAATTGAACGTAGAATATTCAGCTCGAATCAACCCTAAAGGTCTAAACATGTTACAAAGGTAGTAGCACCTACCTAATATATCTACAGTGCAACACAGATGTCTGTAAGCGACTTGAATCTGCCCTACCAAAATTTCCTACCTTTGTCTTACCATGTTTCGACCTTCCTACCCTAAATCAACTTTAAAGAAGATTCAACAACTCAATTGGAGATTCATCTTCCTTGTTTCTACCCCAAAACTTTACAGTGAAGAATATTTGTCTCCATGTGCACATGCAACATGAATAACTTTATATTTGTTTAAAATTATTTGTTCTTTAAAAAAATAATATGTGTATTTTTATAAAATTAACGTGCATTTAGCGGAAATATGAGATGTTTCTCGATGTTAGTAAATTTTCAATCAAGTTAAAACTATTTGTAAGTACTTTTCTAAATTGTGAATATAAATTTAACCTCTTCTTTTGAATAAACAAATTTTGTACGTTGTAGTTTCCCTGATGAAGTGGTAAAATAACCACGAAATATTGGAATTTAAATAAAATTAACATCAATGAGAGTTTTGTCCTTTGTATAAAACCTCCGCCCTACAACCACCGAGAAATCCATTACAATACATTTTATCATAAATGTCAATGTCATATAAATTGGGATTTGTAATAAGGTATATTTAAATGATAACAATAGTAAACAATTAAAATAATGGAAAATGGAATAATATATTTTTACTGAGTATTCTTTATAACTATAATAGTCTGAGGTATCGTCGGAAATAATTTAACGCAAACGGAACGAACAGAAATAGCTTTATTGTGTATTAAGAGCGCAAAATGGGAGGTTGTTGCCGCGCGACGCAGGAGCGAGGCATTCTCTCGAAATCGACAATGTCCATTTGCGCTCGAAACACACACAAGATTTTTTCTATAGTCGTCACAATGGGGTCCTCCACCATAACAAACATTTATTTTTTATTTATTTTTACTTATCGGTATTTTCCATTCTTCTTGAGCTATTGCTTCAATCTAATCTATGCATTTTATACTTTCGTTTTTGTAAATGAATGCCCTATTTTATTTTCACAGCAGTGCGGCATTTTGTTTGGTTATGTAAGTGGGTAATGTGTAATTACAGTGTCATTAATTCCTGACTAAACGTTTCCATTAAGAATGTAACCAAGCAACATTTCTCAACATTGTATAGTTAGAAATTTGAGGAGCGAGCGTTTTTTCTACTTTGTCGCTCTAGAGCGGCAAAGTGACATTTTGCGTTGACAAAAGAGAGCGCAAATGGCTACTTTGTATATAGACTGTAGAAAAAAATAATTTTTAGTAACTTAAATTATTACTGCGGCGATTGGCAGTGATTCGCAAAACACAGCGACAATTACAACCGCGTATTGCGGTAAAACACAGGATAGCGGAACATACAAAACCTTTATATATACTTGCTGGATACGATTAAATTAATTAAATTAATAACTCCTTGGAACTTAAAAGCTCAGGTCCAACTGGATCAGTCAGACTGCACTCTTTACAAGGAGCTTGCTATGTGATAATTAGTATGAATCCTATATTTTAATTTCCCAAGAAATATCCTGGAAATTTCTTCAACTACGATTTGCGAGAAAAAATATCTTAACTTTTTCCTGGATTTTTTTGGAATTTTTAAAAGAAATATTAGGCTTGATATAGTTTAGTTCAAGATAATTTCTTTGACTACTATAATCCCTGCAATTTCGACTACAATAGCGAAAACCGCATATGGTGAACTTATAACAATAGAGTATTCTCTCATGATTACAAATATTAAAAAGTTATTAAAAATATTAAAGTTGATTGGTAAACCAGAGGGAAAAAGCAAAAAAAACCTGTTATAAATTGATTTTTGCAAAAGATATAAAGCATCTAACTTTTGCTAATGTACTAGTTGTACTACCAATGTGTTGTACTCCATTTAACATTGAATATTTACTTTCCATTAAAACTGAAAAACTTTGTACACATGTCCATGGATACTTATTGCATCATATTAATAATTAATTGGTCAAAATTAATAAGGAATAATTAAAATAGTAAATAAATTTTATAGCTAATTTAGTGTAATAATTATTATTCTTCCTAAAAGAAATTCTATATAAGTTTTGGGGCACGGTGGTAATGTTCATGTTTGATATGTGAAGGGTACCGGGTTCGAATCCACCAAACTTCTTTATTTTTAATTTTTTTATAAATGTTGTAATTTTAAATAAATATCAAATTTAATATAACAAATTTTATCTGAATTCGATTCGAACCTACCACCTTTGACATAAGAAGCAAAAACGTTACTAACATGCTATGAAACCTTTCGTCTTAAACTCTTTTTATACAAAGTATAATAATGGCAATAAAAATATGTTGTCAAACGCCACCAATATAATTTAAGAACATCAAAATATTTTTGTAGCATAAACAAAAATATGTAATCGATTACTTAGAATGATTTTTCTGATAAATCTCTTAGATATACTTGTTCTTTAAGAAAAAAAATTAAAAATATGCGAGAATACCCCATTGATATAGGTTTTACCTACAAGCTCTTTCAGTTCACAATCACTTACACGTCGACTATGTAGAGAATTGACCTGAGAAGTACTCATTGTGGAAAATTTCTTAGTAAAAATGCCTTGTAAGAACGACCACTAACAAATTGTTTCACTGGACGCTGTTACTCAAGGGCTGTAGCTATTTCACTATTTGCTGAAAATTTTCCATGTGATTAAAATTATTTTTCAAATACAAGAAATGCGTTTAGACAACACAATTGTTTATTGAGAACTATAATGAGTGAAATGGAAAACAGAATTATGTATTGTGTTATTGATATTTCAATATTAACAAGTACGGCTCTTGTAAGTATGCCTAGAAAAATCGGTTCGAATTGTAAATTTTCCAGGTCAATTTTCTGTATAATCGTCGTGTAAGCGATTGTGAACCGAAAGAGCTTGTAAGTAAAACCTATTTTCTATTGCTATAAGTAAGTTCACCATATGCGGTTTAATCTATTGTAGTGGAAATTTCAGAGATTATAGAAGTAAAAGAAATGATCATGAACTGAACTATATCCGGTCTTTCGTTTTGCATGCTTGTGCCTATCTTTACTGTAAACAAACAATGTGCTTCGTAATATTTGAAATTCCTTAGGATAATTTCCGAAGGAATTGGTCTTGGAAATTTACCAAAAAAATTTATGGGAAAATTTCAAGGAATTTTCCAATATCATTCAATTTCGGGAACTGGCCCATCACAATCTACAATAGACAGAAGGTAAATATATTGGTGTTTAATATTATTTATATGTCTCCGTAGGATAAGTTATACCATATCGCACTCATTTTACTTATGTAATGGGCTAGTTAGCCCAATAAGTACGGTAATGAAATTCTAGTGTGGTAATAATTTCATTTTCGCACTCATTGGGCTAACAAAGCAATTACAAATTACATAATTAAAATGAGTGCGATTTGGTATACGGTGATAGATAAAAAAAATTCTACAGACTATATACAAAGTAGCCATTTGCGCTCTCTTTTGTCAACGCAAAATGTCACTTTGCCGCTCATGCGCGACAAAGTAGAAAAACGCTCGCTGTACAAATTTCTAACTATACAATGTTGAGAAATGTCACTTGTCTGCATTCTTAATAGAAACGTTTAGTCAGCAACTAATGACACTGTAGTTACACATTTACCACCTTCACAAGTCAATCTGACATATAACTGCTCTGTCGGTATATTACATAACCAAACAAAATGCCGCATTGCTGTGAAAATAAAATAGGGCATTTAGTTACAAAAACGAAAGTATAAAATGCTTAGATTAGATTGAAGCAATAGCTCAAGAAGAATGGAAAATAACGATAAATTAATATTAAATATAAAATAAATTTTGTGAACAGTTGTGCTGCCATCTGCAAAAGTTTGGCGTGAACGCTTCCAATGGACATCCACTTTTCCACTGCACTTGTTTGAAACAAATAAATTATACAGAAACTTATAATATTCATTACAAAATTGACATTAATTTTTTGTAAAAACGAAAGCCAAAACTATATCTTGAAGTCATATTTGAATTCGTTCCTATCTTCACTGCAAAACTATTGAATAGTACTGTAAGTACAAAGTGTACATTATTTTTTGTTATGGTGGAGGACTGTAAAAAAATCTTGTGTGTTTCGAGCGCAAATGGACATTGTCGATTTCGAGAGATTGCCGCGCTCCTGCGTCGCGCGTCAACAACCTCTCAATCGACAATGTCCCATTTTGCGCTCTTAATACACAAATAGCTATTGTACGATATTCGTGGGATACTACATCATTAACGCACCATGTGATTACCCTAATTCGCCCTACAAGCTCGTAGGGCAATTCACAATACGTGCGTTAATAATGTCTATATCCCACTCATATCGTAAATAACTATTAATTGTCTACTCTAACGGACTTAAAACTGCCTGCCTCTTATACTTGTCATTTAAAACTTCTTTAATGACTAAAATATTTTTAATATCTTTAACCAAAGTGGTACTTTCCAGAAACACGAAATTAGCTCGTATGGAACTTAAAGAAACTTGGAAGTTGAAATAAGGCTTTTAAAAAAGTTTTAATAAAATGAATCCGTAATTTAATTTAAAAATCTGAATTTACATTAGCTACTGCGGTTTCTGACCCTTTAGAAGAGATTAAAAAGTATTGAAGCGCATTTACATTTTTCATTAGAATTTAAAGATTAGTCTTCATTTTTCAGGAATATTTTGATTTGTGTTTCATTTAATAATACATGTTTTCAGAAAAATTGTTTGTTTTCAAAGTTTAATTAGTGAATAGCGTTTCAGCAAGGGCTAATAAAAGCTTTTTTTTTTAAATTACGAGTTTCAATCAAATCTTACTTCACCAATCTCAATTACCAAAACAGCGATCGGCCGTTGATCGATTGGAGAAATATTTTCGTGAGACTTGATTTCAATTTCTTTAATGAAATCTGGACGACTCAATCAAAATGAAAATCCAATGAAAACCATTCATTGATTTCTGAAAAAGGATATTAATTTCACAAATTAATGTTAATAGAGATGTATTTTAATAATATAATTCAAATCAGTCAATAATAATATATTCGTCACATCAGATATCTCAAGTTCTACTAATTTTAACTTTATTGTACATATCTACTGTATTATGTTAAATGTATTTCCTTGATACATGAACGTTTAAAGATTAAATTATTCCATTTAATAAACTGTCGATAAAAAGAGATATGAAATATCTCTATTTAGAACATATCTATACAGGGTGTCTCACAACTCGCGCCCTGACGAAACTGACACTTGCTGACGACAATAGGTTGCCAACAAATAGAAGAAAATAATTTGCGGCTGCTTGCATAACGGAGTTACAAGACTTTTTAATCCACCAATCCCGGAAGGATATCTTGGGGTGTGATGATATTATTACAAAATAAAACTGGTTGCTAGGTTTTAAAAATACTACTAGTGAGTTACAAAATTTGTTAGACTTACTGTAATTTTGACACTTTAGAGTTGACTTTTCACTGTCAACAAATTTAGGTTAGTGAAGGTGTCATCCGAGGTCATCATTTATATCGTACAGTGCAACGTGTTGTAGCAGCTGTGTAAAATGTGTTAAACGAAAATATTATTGTAATTTTTAATCAGCGGCTGAATACATGGTAAGAATTTACCTTTTTTTATTCACCTTGTCAAATTTAATTTGACACTGACATTTTTCGAAAGCTACAGTCGCCCACACATTTTAAAGATTTGATTTGTATAAATCCCTAGTAACGTAAAATTACGACAAATACACGTTAAAGATGTAGGTCTCTGATTGGTCAATTTTAAGACGTCTTTTCTCGAATATCTATTTATGCAACAAGAGTAAAAAGTATGTTCGAATTGCATACAATTTTTTTTCCGTCTGCAATAAATTATTTCTCCACAACCTTAAAATAAGTGCACTTTTTTCACTTTCATGTATTAAAAAAAGACATAGTTTATAAACCCATTTGAATGAAAAAAGGACTTTTTTAACAGATGTAAAAAAAACATATCTTCCAAAGAAGCGCAACAAACCCCTTTGGCGATCAGTGGGGTACTGAGATAAATACGCCTACAAACCCCTGTCTAACTTGGTGATAACAAGGCATTACCCTTAAGCTAGATTTTTTTTTCTTCGAAATTACACATCCGAGTGCAGTCTCGTGTTTCCTCATTCGCTTTGGGGCGCGAGTTTTGAGACAGCCTGTATAATTTGATAACATAAATAAAGAACAAATATACCATCACTGCTTATTACCCATTTCTAGGTGTACCAAACCAACTGGCAATATTGGCAATAATAATTAAAAGAGGTTTACCATGCATTGCTAGCCACCTAGCGGGAAGCGGGCTCCCAAACCTAGTGCAGAGAGCATCACAGAAGTTACTTTTGTGCAATTTGAAAATTGGAAATAATGAAATTATAATTAATTTTCACATACAATATTTTAAAGTACATTTATAATTTAATTATTTGATTTCTATAATACTTCCACAAGAAACCACAATTTAAACTTAAATAGGTAACAAGTTACGTAACTTTACACATCGAAACTAATACGCAGGGAGAGTATTTGAATTTCTTTGATTGATACCACTGGTATTTCGGAACCTGAAACAGATATGACTTCTTATATTTCTTGTTGTTTTGCCAAAAAATTTCGTATACTAACTACTCGTTATATAGATAATTAAAAACTGATATAAATTATTTCAATGCATTGCAGCATTGATCTAAATTAATTATATTTAACAGTAGTCTAAGACAATAGTTATTTACTTGTAGACTTACGAAGCATAATGTTAATTTTGTTATATTTCAACATTTGTAGAATCCATGTTACTGTTGTGTGTATACGAGTACATGTTTTGCCAAATACGCTTTTCACGTCCATTTGAATAGAAAAATGAAGAAGTATTATTCAAAATTTTCGTATCTAAAAGTTAAGATGCCATTTTAGTAGTACGTATTTTACTGACTATTACATAGCAACCGTTCAACAAACGCATAGCAACAAAATTTGATGGCGATAACTTTCAAATAATGTATTAAAAATAATCACTAAAATAATATTAATTTTCAATCGGCAAAAGAATAATGTGTTCAATACGGCACTAAATACAGATTTACAGCTTCGGCAACATTCATTGCCTCGGATTCGCTCCGACAATGAAACGGTTGCCTCTGCTATAAATCTGGTATTTCAGTGCCTAGTTAAACAATGAACTATTTTATTTTGCGGACTAAATGAAGAAGTCACTAAATACGGACAATTTTTCTTATTTTTGCTATTAATTTCCGAGTATAAAATAATATTTTAGAACAAGTTTTTACTCCCTTTCAAAAGGTATTGCTCTATTTATTTATCACTACTACCAAGTATCAAGTTACGATGTCAGAGTTACACCATTGAAAATTATTTATTATTATTTATTTGTTTAGTTGCAAAATAATTAATTATCATATTAGAGGTTAGCTGTCACTTCCGTATTAGTGCAAACGTACTATTCCTAAAAAGTATTCAAAATGACAAACAAAAAGTTGACACTAGGAAACGAAATTAGGAAAATGTTTTATTTTATACATTTCAACTATTTCAAGAATTGTTTATTTATAGGATAAAACAGTTATTACAACAATAAAATAAATAAAAATACGTTAACTTGGATATAGTCCAGTCAAGTTATACAAAGTTCCTTGCAAAAGGTCAAGTATCTATAATTTTTGGTTAAATTCTAAGGGGCCAAGACCAGTGATAAGAACCAAATTTTGCAGAAACGAAAGCCCTGTGCTACCAGAATGAGACCCTGAACGCAAAGCTTAGCGTAGATGGCAGCAGGGGTAAGTACGAATTACAATCTACAGACTTTTGTAAGAAGAATTCACAGATATTATTGTGTGTATTCATGACTTTTCATGGTTGTGGCATATTATATAAACACAAAATATAGAATAATATACAATTAGTACTATAAAACAAATGTTTTTAACAAATACGTAGTCTAAATTTATTATTTTAATTTTAATTAATGGTTATGTTAGTCGCTCGTTTGATATTTCAAAGTCTTTTGAAGGTTAAATAACTAGCCCACCAGCGAACCTATCGGGAGAAATATTGTGCTAAGAGTTTCATAGGGAAATAAGTTAGATAGATCTAATGGGGACTTGGTGGCTACATCTCTTAATCGTTAGGGCATGGTCCTAGTAACATGTGAATCAAACGGCTTGCTTGCATCACAAAATTCAGTCTGCGGGCAAATTTTCGCCCCTTAACATCCGGACGGCATTCATATTTCTGCGATATATGCGTGTTTTGTCATTTCCCAAAAATTCTGAAAATTTTACTGGTCTGTAGTTAAATAAGTACAGCCCATAGAAAAAAATCGTAATTATAAAAATTGTAGTAAATTTTGTCTTCTACAATATTCATATAACAACTTTTACTCGCCGATGTATAGAAACAAAGAAATAGAGGAAAAACTTAAAATATACCGAAAATTTCGAACTTTTTCCCTTTAATTCTGGTAGCACAGGACTTTCCTTCCTGCAAAATACCCCACCTTTTACAATGAAACCAGGTTCTATTGTACATATTGGCTGGACTAATAGTGAAACCGAGATATACAGACTGGTGATCGCGACCCCGGAACATAGGACTTTAACATGTAAAATCATACTTTTGTAATTTTCTGCTTCCCTAATTATTTCAGATTAAAAAGCTTCAAATATTTTGTAGAGAATAGAATTCTACATCTGAATCAATAAGCAAAATTAATTTTTCATGTTTTATTACGGCAGAAATTAGGTATGAAAATATTTGAAATGTAACTATATGAGATCCCTAGATATGAGAAGGTCCGGGGTTCAAATCCCTGCGGGGGCTATGAATTTTTTCACAAATTCTTTCTTCGTTGTTTATCTAATTTATCCTTGATCCATATAGCCTAAATAGTCTATATCTACGTATGAAAATACCGAAAATCACCCTAAAATTAACAAATTTTGGCGATTTATGTATTAGTCCAAGTTATTTTAATTTTATTATTTGCAATTTCTGTTAAAGTAAAGAATTATTTATTTAAATTAATAGATAATTGTTCACTAGAATAGATATTACAAATAATACCGAATAAAAATATCAACCTAACTTGACATGTAAAACGTCAAACATTTGTTAATTTATATATTTCAATTTCATGGCTATCGCTATTTTTGGTGTAATTTTCGACATTTTCATACCCAATTTCTGCCGTTACAAAGCGCGGCATTTTTTCGAAATCTACAATGTTCATTTGCGCTCGAAACACACAAAAGATTTTTTCTACAGTCGCCACAATGGGCTCCTCCACCATAACAAAAATGTATTTGTTTCAAGTACACTAAACTAGTGCAGTGAAAAAGTGGATGTCCATTGGAAGCGTTCACAATTTTTGCAGGTAGTAGCACAACTGTCCACACAATTTATTTTATATTTAATTTTAATTTGTCGTTATTTTCCATTCTTCTTGAGCTATTGCTTCAATCTAATCTAAGAATTTTATACTTTCGTTTTTGTAAATGATTGCCCTATTTTATTTTCACAGCAGTGCGGTATTTTGTTTGGTTATGTAATATACCAACAGAGCAGTTATATGTCAGATTGACTTGTGAAGGTGGTAAGTGTGTAACTACAGTGCCATTATTTCTTGATTAAACGTTTCCATTAAGAATGTAGACAAGTGACATATCTCAACATTGTATAGTTAGAAATTTGGACAGCGAGCGTTTTCCCTACTTTGTCGCGCATGAGCGGCAAAGTGATATAGACTGTAGAAAAAAATAATTTTTTCTACAGTCTATATACAAAGTAGCCATTTGCGCTCTCTTTTGTCAACGCAAAATGTCACTTTGCCGCTCATGCGCGACAAAGTAGAAAACGCTCGCTGTCCAAATATCTAACTATACAATGTTGACAAATGTCACTTGTCTACATTCTTAATAGAAACGTTTAGTCAGGAACTAATGGCACTGTAGTTGCACATTTACCACCTTCACAAATCAATCTGACATATACCTAACTGCTCTGTCGGTATATTACATAACCAAACAAAGTGCTGTATTGCCATTAAAATAAAATAGGGCATTCATTAACAAAAACGAAAGGATATAATGCTTAGATTATATTGAAGCTATAGCTCAAGAAAAATAACGATAAATTAAATATAAAATAAATTGTGTGAACAGTTGTGCTGCCACCTGCAAAAGTTTGACGTGAACGCTCCCAATGGACATCCACTTTTTCAATGCACTAGTTTAATGTACTTGAAACAAATAAATTATACAAAAAACATAATATTCATTACAAAATTGGCATTAAATTTTTGAAAAAACGAAAACTAAAACAATATCTTGAAATCATATTAGAATACGTTCCTATCTTCACTGCAAATCTATTGAGTAGTACTGTAAATACAAAGTGTACATTTTATTATTTTTTGTTATGGTGGAGGACTGTAGAAAAAATCTTGTGTGTGTTTCGAGCGCAAATGGACATTGTCGATTTCGACAATGTCCCATTTTGCGCTCTTAATACACAAATAGCTATTGCGTACTGATTGAGACGCATAATTTTAAGCTTTAAAACTTTTATTTAAGCATTTTTGCCTAAAATAATAATAATAATAAAAGCAGGAAATTACGAAAGTATGATTTTACATGTTAAGAGTCCTATTTCCGGGGTCGCGGTCACCATCCTGTATAACATGCAAAAGAAAAGAATTATTAAATTCCGACTTATAACTTTGTTAACCAAAACCAAATACAGGTTTATGAAGGTTAAATGCTATAATTTAATGTTGGCTGATATCCAAGCTTCACTGTAATTATATTTTTGATGGTAGGGCTTGAATAACCGAATTGAAATATTACTAATACAACAGACAGTAAAAGTAATTACCTACGTGATGCTTTCATTTAATCCCCTACAAAGGACTAATTTACCTATACACTTGCTTGTAATTGTATTATCGTTAGACGAAAAATTAACCCGAGGCCTTTTGTGCTCTTTGAGGTAAAGATCTAAGAGATTTCCCATCTTACAAATGGGTGGTACGTATATTATATGGTTTGTTGCTTCCCCTTTTATATCCATTTTTTATGAAACTGACGTGAAAAATGGAAAGGAGATTGCAGAAAACTATAAAATTTCTTCCGTGTAGACCCAGGGCTGTTGAATCTGTTATGTGGGGGAAAGGTCCCCTTTACCACCCCACTTGCACTTACCTGAGATGTTCTGACAAACGTCTCCTTTATATGCATGTCTAAAATATGTCTTCTCGTTTCTTATTTTTAGAAATTTTTACGTATTTTTTATGCTCGTCCCAGAAACTGTATTATGGACCATACAGGAGATTGTGTAGGGAAATAGATTAATTTTATGATATGAAAGCAAAAATTTTTATGGATAAAAGGAAATTTGTATAAGTTTGTATACAACTTACTTTCTTTTACTACAATGCGACGCATATTCTTTCAGATGAAATTTCAAAGTTTTTAAAATAAAAATGAAAGTTTATAAAATAAAGTTGTATCAAATTCAACTTCTGACATTAAGGAACAATCAACAATCTTACAATCTGCAGTGAAAATTTTAATTTATCCAGATAAATTATAATATATATCTAATATGTGATAAATTTTTGCCGGAAATTTTTTCAGATTGTTACGAAAGCTGCTTGCCTAGCAATTTATTGAATGGTATTGACAATAAAAATCACGAGTTGTCAAACGAGTGATTTTTGATCAATGTCACGAGATAAATTAGCAACAGGCTCGAGTAAAGCATTCGGAAAATTTTTCCAGGATAAAATTTAACCACGAATGGTATTCGGATGACTATTTCCACAATAAAAATCAGGTAATAATTTATACAGGGTGTTAAATTTAAGTGTTTCACTATTGCTATCTCGAGAACCGTAAGAGATACGAAGTCGGTTAAATTAGCAAACAATTTCTATATTATAAGACTATTAAAATGAGCATTACAAAAATTATTTTCAACCAGTGGTTCTCAAAGTACAGAATTCAACTTTTTAATTTTAAATGAGAACCTACTTTTTTTATTCGCCTATTCGATTCGGCATTTTTTTAATACAACGATATAAAATGTTTATATCCTTACAAACGAGAAAAATGCAAAAGAAAAATTATTATTTTCATATTTATTTCTACATGTAATCAGAGTGCCATGACAAAAACAATTGAATATTATGTTTTCATCATTGTTTGGGCGATTTAGATGCGTAAAATTCATTTTAACACAAAAGAAAACAAGAAAATTCATAAACGAACTACTTTGACATGTGATACAAAACAAAATATTCAATTGTTTTTGTCATGGTAGTCTGATTATATGTAGAAATAAATATGAAAATAATAATTTTTCTTTTGCATTTTTCTCGTTTTTTACCTTCCGTCACCTTTAGGTAAGGAAGGTATTGTCTTTGGTCAAAAAATTCGGTGGTGAGTTTTTGATGAATAAGCACGTTTTAGGGTCCCTAGAATACAATTTTACTATTTTTACGATGATATCTGTATGTGTGTGTGTGTGTGTGTGTGTGTGTGTGTGTGTGTGTGTGTGTGTGTGTGTATGTATGTGTGTCTGTGTGTGTGTGTGTGTGTGTGTGTGTGTGTGTGTGTGTGTGTGTGTGTGTGTGTGTGTGTGTGTAACAAAATTTTCGTCTGCGATAACTCTAATACTACAATTGTAAAAATTATAATTCTTTCGTATTTCTCTTCTTTACATCCATGTGAAGAGCTGATTAGATTTTGGTTAGAATTGGACAACCGGAAGTACCCTCATTTGAAGATTTTAACAGTTTTTCTTGAAAAAACTATGTTAAATATCATTTTTTCATATTTAATGTTATTATAAATATTAAAGAATATTTTATTCTCTATACGATTTGACTGTATTTTATAATTAATATTAAATGGATATAGAGTTAATAAATTATAAAGAAATTAAATTTCATAAAGTAGCCATAGCTATAGAAACAGCTACTATATTAAGAAAATTTTGATTGAAAGATGTCAGTGTCAAGTGAAATTGACATAGTGTGTTTGTCTTATACTTTTACTGGAAATATAGGAGCTTTTGCTATAAATTGTATGGAATTTGCATAAAATATATGCAACTGCCGGAAGGTAAAGTACAAGAAATATAATCTTTAACAATAAGGAACTTTCTGTATGAAATTTGTGCAAAATACATAGAACTGACGGAAGGTAATGTGCTGGCCACATCAGATTTTTTCGTTATGTAAAGGTATAAACATTTTATATCGTTGTATTCAGAAAATGCTGAATCGAATAGGCGAATAAAAAAGTAGGTTGTTTGCTAATTTAACCGACTTCGTATCTTTTACGGTTCTTGAGATAGCAATAGTTAAACACTTAAATTGAACGCCCTGTATATATTTTTTTCTTGGCAAAAATCTTCTAATTTTTATTGTTTTGAGGGGTTATGTTTAAGTTTACTTTTTCGATGTTTTAAATAGATTCCTGTCCGAATCGACTCGTTTTTAATAAAAACTGATAACTCTGTATATATACACGCTTTGACAGGTATTTCAACAATATGTTTCTAAAACGTCAAAAAAAATTCGCTTATCAAAACTCACTTACTTGTAAAAATACGACCTCTTATTGTCTTAAAGGATGCGAAAAAAATTTTGTGACGGTGGTTTGTCGAAATGAAACTTCGTAATTAGGTAGAATCCTAAATTTGGATTGACTTATAAATTTATGAGTGAAATAGTCAATATTAATTCTGATTATTAACAGGACAGCTATGTAAATGTAAAAATTAGCCCTAACTGATAAACTAAATTAATTAGGAGTCTAAAGTTTCCGATCGAACAATTTTTCAGTAATTCTAGTACTTCACCAAGCAAAGTAGCTTGTTTTGAAATAAAACCGCAGCCTGTTTTGAAAATTCAAACTTTCTTAAACGTTAACGTTTGCCTTAGCTTGAGCTTGATGAACTTAGCCTTGAAATCTCAAGCTTTTAAAATTTTAGACTGCTTAATTTTCAATTAAGGTTTGCAAACGGTTTTTTTAATAATATTGGTATTTCACTACTTGAAACAAAGAAACAAAAAAAAATACGTACAAGATGTTATGGAAGAGTAGTAAGAAGTAAAGATTTGTAATTAATATATGAATACTTATTTAAAAATCAATAAAGCATATGTTGAGTCTGAGAGAACATTTTCAGTAGCCGGTATGGTATGTAAAATCAAATTCGGACTTTCTGATAATGTATTATTGATTACGTATAATCCATTTTTATTCACCTCCAAATCACAATCTTTTAAAATTTCATTGCCATGTCTTGATTTAAATTTCCTTATGTGCAACAATTATTAATCAAAATAACGATAAATTCGTTACATAGGCATTTAACATGGTAAACAGTTTTTGCATGCGCGTTGCCCCCAAATTATTTTAGAAAAAAATTCTGCAAATAAAAGTTGTAGAGCATTAAATTCTTCTTACAAATTATTAAATAATAGTTATTTGTATCACTAGTCCAGAAACTGAATATTTGCGGGATTGAGTTTATTTAGACAAGATCTCGCAAAACAGTTTCTGGGCGTGTGATACACAAGATTTCTTGTGCCGACTTCTCCATAAATTCTTCGTATATTTCTCTACACTTTATTCTATTTTACATAACCTAAAAAAATGAACATATATTTTAGTTTAATAACGCTGATAGTGGAATTACAATAGTAAGACAAACAAATGATTATTTTTTAACTGTCAAATATTGAGACTATTGGCTATCATTATTTTTGACGTGATTTTAGATATTTTTATATCTATACAGTATCTGGTTTAAGATTGCAGTGGTGTGAAAATAGGAGCAGTTTGATCTTGTTCTTTGATTGGATAATGTCGGCGTATTATCCAATCAGAAAACAAGATCAAATTGCTCCTATCTTCGCACCACTGCAATCTTAAACCAGATATAGTATAATTTCTGCCTTAACAAAGCATGCAAAATTAATTTTGTTCATTGATCCAGAGCAGAATTTTATGAACTACAACTTTAAATTGAAGTATTTTTTCTAAAATAAATTGGGAAGCAAAGAGAAAACTGTTTTCCCATGTTAAATATCTATGTAACGGGTTTCGAGCGCCATCCGGTATACGAGTATGTATTTTCTAACAAAATAAAACATGTATTAATATTATTTTAATTTTGTTGCAGGTAGCGGGAAATAGTAGGGGCCGTTCAACATTTGGTTTTGGATAAATAATAATGCGTTTCAGGGCATATTGGTACATATGTAAGTAAAAATATTGCGTGTTGATTTTAATTTTTAATGTCACGAAAAATATTTTGGTCTATAAATTTTAAATATTACTACATAGGTACATATTTTCAATATAAATAATAATTTAAAATTGCGTTACATATTTGTTCATAATTTCGAATCAATTGTAAAAAAATCATTTTTCTCGTGTATTTAAAAATATTCATTCAACGGAAAATTTATTTTTTTATTAGTTTGTTATTTTTTGTGTTTTGAATAATAAAATGCAACAATTTATAAATTTCAATAACCTGTTATTAAAATAGCATGAATAGATTCAAATATTAGATTACAGTATTAAAAAAAGACAAAAAACCAAGTACAATGAGTGATAGTATTTTCTCAAAATTTTAGTCATCGAAACTAACTAATGGGCCCGTCCAAGTATTCGACTTTTTAGAAATTACATGTCGGATATGAATTTTTAATATAATTAAATGAAAACGAAATAAAAATTACGATATATTTTGTATTTTTATACCGATAATAATGCAATTAAAGTTTTTAGCGTAAAATGGTCGCCACGTTGTGACGTCAGCGTCACTACAGTCGTCCAGTTACCCTGTGGAAATGTCACTATAGAGTGGACCATGTATATTTTGCTCTTAATTCGCGACTAGCTTTAAACATACTGTAACATACACATATTTAATATATATCGGAGTAATTTTAAAATAAGATCAACAGAAAATTTACTTATTAAATAAATTTATATTATATTAATTTGTTTTAGTTATTGTAATCTCAATACTTGTCATTGTTGTAATCATTTAGTAAGTAAGAATATATTATTTTAATTATAATAATGGCATGTGATGAGTATGATAACCTTCAATATTATATTAAAGAAAGTCTTAAAGTCACTTTAATTAAAACGAATAATTAACCTGATTATGAAAATGAGTAAAAATTATCAATTATAACTTACCTGATTTTTTTATGTGTAATATGTATTATCGAAGGTATATATAAATTAACATTTAACACTACTCCTATACCTACCTATTCATGTAAGTAAATCAAACAAATACATATTTTGAAATGATATAATAGCTATCTGGCTTACTTTATTACCATTAACTCTAAAGATTTTTGATCAGTTTTTAATGGATACGTATTTTTATTCTTGCAACAATTAATGTATCTTACCATACGTAACGTATGTCGGTTCTGTCTTCTTATGGCGGAGTGACGCTAACGTCAAAACTTTCGCGCCAAAACTTTAATAATTATTTTAAGTGTTATTAAGCATAATTTCAAGTAAACAAAAAATACGGAATTTCTATTTTTATATTGTTTTTAACATATAAAAAATCCCAAAAAAGTTGGACGGGCCCATTATAATTTATTAGCATATAATTCAAAAATACATTGAAATTATACTTGCAACGAATAGTGTATTCAGCCCTAGGTCGAACACCGAATATTCGTTTTTCTTATCGCGCGGGCGGTTAATTGATTTGATTTTTTTCATTGAAATGGTAAAAAAGTTGTTATTTACTACCACATGAAAATTCTCTTGGACAATAAAACTAAATTATGTGATTGTTAATAGAATTTATGGAATCTACGACTATTATAGTAATAATTTTAAACTTTTTGCTTAAATATGAAACAAAACAACTTTATTAATATCTACCAGTTGATTTCTTATTACAGAACAGAAACAATAATTATCTTAATGCTTGCTCTCAGCTTTCCAAATAATCATGAACCCATTATCTGGAATCTATTCTTTCTGTTATAGTGGAAATGCAATGCTTGTTAGCAGTTGCATTATTAATTCATATAGCAAGAAGTTTTGAATCGGTAAGCTGCAACTTCAACTCGATGTGCACTTGTAACTTCGAAAGCGAAACGCAAAAAGTTCACGACATAAGTTGCATAGCCGTCCCATTCTACAAGTTTCCAAGTAAGCATTCACTCACTTCGGTAACGTAAGTATTCCATCACAAATAAGAATTTCAGGAATGGAATTTCAATCAATTTCCGTTCGTTTTACTTCGACAACTTTTGTGGTATGGGGGATAAACTTATAAGAAATTTTATTAAAATTTTAATTTCTACATAATACTTTTAGAATATCAAATTGTTTTGCGGTTATATAAATCAATAAGTAGCCTAGTTTATTTTCAGGTAAGAAAGACGTTATGAGTCACGTTAATATACCAGAGTTGGTACTGGAAATTCGTTACATAAGCATAGAAAACAATTCTTCGTTACGCGTTGTTTCCCAAACTATTTTAGAAAAAAATCCTCAAATAAAAGTTGTAAGGGCATAACATTCTACTTATACCTATAATAGACCTTTTCAATTTAAAAGTTGTCAAGACAAAGTAATATCATCTTTAGATACAAAAATCATGTTCATGTAAGATTACAAAAAGTTTTTTTTTTTTTTATTATAGCAATGCAGAATGCAAAACTTGTACGTGCTTAGTGTATATCTTTTTTTTACAAAGGTTTAGAATATGCCATTACAGAACGATGTAATGTAAGCAATTCGGAACATCAATAGTCAATACTAAAAAGCAGATGTTATTCGTACAAGGCGTTGAAGTCATATTTGTAATGACATAACGACAACCATTGCATTGATAATAATACTAATACATTGTGTATCTTTTCGCATTTTCTCTGAAATTGTACTGAATTTTTCAATTTGAGTTTAGATTTACAAACACAAAATGAAATCAAATAATCATACAAAGGGCCCGTCCAAGTATATGGCTTTTTAGAAATTACATATTGGATATGAATTTTTAATATAAATAAATGAAAAATGAAATAAAAATTATTATATATTTTGTATTTTTATAGCGATAATAATGGAAATAATTTTTTTTGTTGCCATGTTGTGACGTCAGCCTGAAAATGTCTATAGTGTGGACTATAGCTACTATACTTTATTTTTAAACTAGGAGGGGTAAATACGAAAGTCTGATTTACACTATAGAAAGTTACCAGAAAAAGTTACTAGATTTTTTTCGCGCGAAATACAAAAATACCGTACACATCAATACTGTATACTTCGCATGAAACTTATTTTAAAATAAAACTGACATTATAAGCTCTTATTTTTCACGCCGTGTATTTGATTATGTGAATAAAAATAATTTGTAATCTTAATAAACACTCTTACTTGATTTATATCTATATTTCTTTTCTTATAGGTAAAAATTCCGTACTTGTACCAGGCTTTTCATCCATGATTCACAATAAATAAGTTCAAATAAAATTCAAATATAAAGCAAATCTCGAAACTCAAATATGAAAATAACTAAATTAAAAAAAAAACACAAGTAAAAACAAAACTCGAATATAAAACACTAAATGAAAAAACACGAGTAAAACAAAAGAAAAGAACTGATTTATTTTGAAGTCTCAGAAATGCGAAAAACCAAAACAGAAAAAGATAACCTCCAAACGAATGACAACTAATACATCAAATATAAAATCTTTGTGCAGTGTAAACCTGACGAAGCACTAGCCAATCAGAAACGTCAGTTTTGGCGGTTAAAATTTAAAGTACTCCTCCTAGTTTAAAAACAGGGTATAGATAAGTTACATTATGGAGCCACTTCAATCATTCAATATATCAATGTTACAGTATTATTAATCATAGAAATTATCTACAATGATGGGTTATTCTGCTCCAAATTGTACAAGTCATTTGAGAAATGGTTATAATTTTTACAGATACTTATGCAATACATATATTTTTCTCTAATCTCAAAAATCTTAACAATCCGTATATTTGCTTGTTTTATTGTTTTAAATTAATATAAAATGGCAAATATGGAAGTTATATTTAATAATGAAAAATAGTTACTACACAAACTAATATACATTTATTTCATAATTTACTTCGTTCATTTTGGCTCCAGTATGGGGGACGTGTCAGCTATGTATTATACAGGGTGTCCCATAACTTGAGGTATATATTAGAAGGGCATATAGTTCTTAATGTCCTGATTACGGAACAAAAAGAATTTTTTCAAAATTCCTATAATTAAGGGTAGTTCACTTAAGAAGAACATTTTTTGTACCCCTGGATACTATAATATTTGGAATAGTGAAATTAGTTATAACTATTACATAAAATAATTTAACAATGAAATTAATTTATGCAATTACGTAAAGCTTTGTTTGGGAGATTTGTATGTAACGAAAAAAAATCAAATTATTTACTTTATTTTTACAAAAACTGTTCAAAATTATTTCCATTAACAGCTAAACATAATGTAGCACGTTGAATTAAAGAAATTGAACAAGCCCGATGAATTGCATTCTCTTGTCTAATTCCTTCAGCACAATTTTCAACTCGCTGCCGTAATTCTTCAAGGGTTTCAGGTGCCTCTTGATTATCATATATAGAGGGATTTAAAATTACCCCGCAAATAAAAATCTAACGGATTGAAATCCATTAGGCGCGAATTTCAAACTCAGTTCATAACGCTGAGAACATAATTTCATTCCCCGTGTATTTCTTACCAAAGAAATTTTTGCTCAACTTTAATTTTTGCTCAACTAAAAGAAGAATCTCATAAAAGTAAATCACTTATGCAAAGCATTATATGTAGCATCTAGACCGATCCTTTATCTCCAGATTCGTACAATAATATTATATATAATATATATAATTATTTAAATAATAATACAACACTACAAAATTCATTGAACGTAAGTCCTAGTTTGATCGTGCATGTTTCATCTTCTTTTGTGCTGTCCTATTTAGATGTGGGTCAACGACATACGGTATCCTGGCTTGCACCAAGCATTTTAATTTCTAATACTTTTCTTACTTTACCTTTTCTACAGATTTAAACTGTTGCAATCTATTACTGAATAAACAAACTATCGAATTCTTAGCAAGAGCTGCTTAATTTCTTTTTTTTAAATATCTTTGTTTGTCTGTAAAATTAAACTCCTATATGAAACCTATAGTAGGGAATTCAAACTATGAACTCGCGCCAAAGGCAAATTCTAACCTAACTTGTCTGGTCTATTGAAAAGGTCCTTTATATAAGTAAATCTCACAAATATATATTTTAAAATAATAATTTTCTGGATTAATTATTAAATTACTATTAATTTTAAAGGTTTTAGATGACAGTTTGCAATGGAAACGTATTTTTATTTTTTCAAAAATTAGCGTATATTAATGGTATGGTAACATAGTAGTTCTCTCTACTTATGGCGAAGTGACGCTGACATCAGAACTTTCGCGCCAAAATTTTAATACTCATTTTAAGCGTTATTAGGCAAAATTTAAAGAAAACAAAATATGTGGAATTTCTATATTTAAATTCTTAATAACATATTATAAAAAATTCAAAAAAAGTTGGACGGGCATTTCCACTGAGTAAGAGTAGTTGTATTCGTAAGAATTTCTATCAAATTGACAATATGCAATATCTAATTCGAATTATGTATTTAACATCTCTTCATGATCTCGTTGAATATATTACCGTTGTATATTAATATATTATTGATACTGAATTTAACAGTTAATAACTTTCTAATAACTCTTGTAAATTATAATGCTAATTTTATATCCTCTATACTGTATGGGTAATTAAATTAAGTTATTATCAATTAGAGCGTGGTATTAATGAAGCATAATTATCTACTCCATTTTATATTGCAGTTAATTTTGTGTGTATATAATTTATTTGGTTATTAATACACGTACTAATTATACATTTAAAACTTTAATCGTGTAGAAGTACAAAATATATATTTATATACATGGATATCCTGAAAATTACATGTCATTACATTCATAGAAACGAATAAATATTGTTTGGCATTCAACATATTCTATTAATTTATTTTAATTCATTTGCTCATATTTTACAAACTACTTCAAAATTGTAAAAACAAGTCATTTATCAATCGACTGCGAAGTTTTACATTAATCCACTAATGTGTAACTTAATTGGATTTGTGTATTGGCTTTTTAAAAAATGGAAATAATAGAGCATGCAGTGATCAAATACCTACTTGCTTAGTGATGCACGACGAGGCGAGAGCACTCTCGCATCTCGTCTCGTCTCGTTGCATTATGCGAGACGAGAACGAGAGCCAGATTGCAGTTTAAAATTCGAGGCGAGATCCATATAACAACTGCGAGAAGCGAAAAATCTCGCGAGATTCTCGCAATAAAAATTATTTGTAACTTTATAGCTTTGATTCATAAATTCAATGAAAAATGCACTGTATAAGGAGTAGAGTCAACGCTAATTCATGCAAATTATATGAATTCGCAATATTTTTTCAGTCTATTTAGAGTCGATTAGTATCGGTCTCTGAGCGAGAAAAAGCAAAAATAAAGACAAAATCGGTATTGCATCCAATAGAACTAGTTTCTCTAATATTTCAGCCCCTAATTCACTCCAGTTAAAACCACGGTTAATAAAACTCTTGTCGCCCCTGAAAAGTAAGGGATATTATAGTAAGCGTCGATGGGAGCTAACAGAGAGAGAAGCGGAGTGATTGGTTGCCAGGGGATTGCCAGTGTAGCGGTTTTTATGACTTAATCTTACTTAAATAGTGGCATATATTTAATGAAAAACTGTAGGTACTTTTAGTTACAAAATACAATTTTTAAATGTTTAATTCGTTTTACTGATAACAGAATGTGTTCTCATTGAAATAGTTTAGAGATCACAATTTGATATTTTAGAGGTAAATTAAATTATTTACTAACTTATCACATTTTCTGATGACCGTAAATGAATAAACATTATGTTCGTATTGAAATAATTTGATGACCAGAATTTAGTGTGTCGTCTCTTTATTATAGTTATACGACTGCAAATACATGAAAGACTGTGCTATTGGTGCGAACTTGTCTCTTGTAGTTAAATAGTTACGTAAATACGTAGTGCGCAAGCGCTTATTTTTATAGCGAGACTCTCGTGCGAGAACGAGATGAGACCCAAAAAAAATTGCGAGAACGAGAGCGAGATCGAGATTACAGATCCGAAAACGAGACGAGATCGATATTTTATATTTCTCGTCTCGTTTCGCCTCGCGTGCATCACTATACTTGCTCAAAAGGGGCTTATACCGAAACAAATTTATGAAGACATGGCAAATACTTTGGAAACATCTTATCCTTCTAATACAATGGTCACAAATTGGGCAATTGAATTTACATGTAGGAAGGAAAACATTGAAGATTCTCGTAATGGAAAGCCTGCACATGTTAGCAGTGTGCGATGTGGTCATGGCAGATCGGTAAATCAAGGTTCAAGAAATAGCAAAGGGTAGGGGCATCTCCTATAAATAGTTTCAAAACATTCAGATCAATGAATTAAGAACGACAAAAATTTCTGCGAGGTAGGTCTCTCGGCTTAGCGGTCGATCAGAGGTTATCCGAATTGCTACTACGTTATCAAGCGACCGCAATACTTTCAAAGGAGTTAGAATTAGAAAACATATAATGAAAGGAGCACTGGAAGGCTACTGGACGTAACCTGGAAAAATAACACCAGAAAGTAAAATAAAAATCTACAAGACAATGGCGCGACCAGTATTAGTATTAACTTATGTAGCCGAGACCCGAGCAAGATACAAGAAAACCAAACAATTACATTCACATAACAAAAATGTATACCCTGAAATCAATCCTGGGAAAAACAAGAGCTGACAGAATTAGAAATGAAATAAGGAATGAATGCCTCTGGATATTGTTAGGTTCTTAAGAAAAAGAAGAGAATGGAATGATCATGTTTCTCGAGCACACGAAGAAAGATTAATTAAAATATCAAGTGACTCTAAATCTAAATATAAGCTGTATAGTAAGAAAGCTGGACAAATAATACCAGGAATGGGGTCTAACTATTAATATACTGTAACGTGGTACGCCACCCGTCACCGCAGCAATGGGCGAGTGTCTATTTTAGCGATGACGCAATCGCGCTAGCCAGCCGGGCTACGTAAGCAAACAGGTCTCGGCGTGTTTAATTACTTCCCGTCGCCTGAACCTTTTGTGTTCATTGATATTATGCGGTCGAACATTCTAAAGCTTTTCTAGTAGGTAATGGCAACTGTATAAAAGGGACGTAGCTATGCTCGGGAGTTAGTTAGTTAGTTACATGGAGTGTTAGAGAGTAAAGTGTTAATGAGAAGCACAGCAGTATCGTAGTGAGCGTATGCAGTTGGTGTCGAGTAGGTACTCGAGAAGTTACTGGTATATTGGGATAGCTGTGGATGTGAGTACCCGGTAGTGTTGACGAGATTTGGGAAGTATAGTGTACAAGGACAGTAACAGCGAGTCGGAAAGTTACTGGTATACCGGGATAGCTTTTAAAGAGAATACTCGGTAGTGTTGAAGAGTATTGGGAAGCTAGGTATACGGGGACAGTAATGGCAAGTGAAAGTGAATACTCGGCAGTGGTGTTGAAGAATTGTGACATACGGACAGTCGGTAATACTGAGGCTGTGGAAGTTAGACAGAGTTACATAAATAGACAGATAGTGTTATGAAAGAGGTGACTTCTGTCCGAGCAGATGAATATACAGACGCTGTTGAGTCAGTTGAGTATATAGACGCTGTGGAGATCGGTAGGCGGACAGTTGAACGTAATATAAGTATATAGTGATATAAATATCGCGTAAACAGTCTACAAGAGTCTGCAACAGACCGGCAGTCTAAGATCAGAACGCGTAGTGAAGTAAATAATTAGTAATATCGTGGAAATAAATAGTAGTGTTAATTGGTAAAATAAATCGTGTTATCTAGTTAATTATAGTTTTAGTCTTAATTAGTTTTTAATAATTGTTTAAAATTAGTAATAGTCACTTTCATTATAGTTTAATAAATCATTATATTAATTAATAATAATTGTCTAATATTTACACTTCACCCAAATAAATAAAAACGTTACAATACAAAAGACAAAATATTTAGTAACTGGCGGTATCAGTCAAAATGTAGAGTTAGATCAAGGAGTGATTCAATGTGTAAGCTCCTATAAATATCTAGGAGTAAATATAACCAATGATGGTTCAAGCAAAACAGAAATTAGAAAATGAAGAGATCCGGGAAAAGATGGAAATAGATACAACCGTAATTGATACTATTGACTAAGATGATATGGACATGTATGCCATATGAAGAATGACAGATAAAAGAAGATGATGGAATGGATACCGGTAAACAGAAGAAAAAAGGGACGTCCCAGAAAAACATGGAAAGACGGCGTCACGAATGCAATGTTAAATAGAAACCAAAAGGAGGACGATTGGAGAAATAGAATCGTTGAAAACTAGGATGCAAAAAACGACTTTAAATGTTGTACTTAAATCAACAAATATATATATATATATATATATATATATATATATATATATATATATATAAAAAAAATTTATTTTAATTTTAATTGAATTTTTCTCAATATTTTTATTATGTAAGGATATAAAATGATTACATGGTTGATTTCAGAAAAAAAAATACTCTATCGAATGGGTGTAAAAAATATATGCCATCCCATTTAAGAAAATATAACTTTGTGTTGTAAGTTGAGAACCACTGGGGAAAAAATATTTTTTCTTCTGTAATGGGATGTCCTGCTTGGCCTCCTACAATTTTGTTCTATAGTATTTTTTTGTATATATAATACCTTCCAAGAAAAATCGCGTTTCCTAGCTTCGTTTATACCCTATACTCCAAATCAGTAAGCAAACGAAACATAGGAAGATGGAGAAAAGCTGAGTGTCAACATTCATGGAAACCCCTTTAAGTGTGAAGAAAAACAGGTGTAAACCTATATAAAAGAAAAAGAAGTTATGACGATAATCCTGATGAGCCTGAATTAAAGCAATAGTCAAAACAATGAAAGCATTCCAATTTTACGAACCTTTCTTTCATGAATAATTTTAAGTTCGTCGCTTTTTTTGTCAAAATCTTTATTACGCTGGGGTGCTCTAAGTGTGTCTTATTCATTTTTATTGAATAACGAATAAAAAATTACAATCGCTTGTCTTTTGTTGCTTATCTAAGTAAACATTCTAATTCACCCTCGTAACATTTTAAAGATTCTTCGACTTACACTCTTTTCTTTAGGTATCCCTTCAACCTCTGTTCAACACATGGAAATCCAAGGCTCTAGCGTCATGTCCCTGGACCGCTCCAGCTTCCAGAACGTGCAAATCCAGTCGCTGACCGCGGCGAACAACAAGTTGCAGAGCGTGGCGGAAAAATCGTTTAGGTATGTGCAGGTAATCCTTCACTCGCTGGAGTACCCACACCCGAGAGAATTCACGAGCCATGAATCATTGCAGCTCCATGGCGGGAGTGCTGTCCTCGCTCGATTTGAGTTACAACAAGCTCGATGCTGTGCCCTTCGTAGCGCTGCAGGATTTGAAGAATCTGCAGTGGTTGAATCTCTATGGGTGAGTGGTCTTTTCATCTTTTATTAAACTAGGGGTCGTGAAATAAATTTAGGGGATGATAATTGATCATTTAATTATATTTTGGGAACTCTGTTTATTTACATTGTCTCATTAAGGTTACAAATTTGCTTGTCTGTAAAAAAGAACATTTTTTTTTAAACGGCAGCAACACGGCCGCTCTTAGTCAATTTGGAGAATAAGCAGTCCGCATTTTTAATTTGTAATTATTGTATTATGTACAGGGACGGATAGGGCCACCGGGAAATCGGGAAATTCCCGAGAAGCCGCGACTTGTAGGAGGCCGGTGGGCCAAGCACCTATTTTTTTTTTGACAAATATTAAATGAAATAATTGCGTAGGCTTCCACAGTCTGAGTCATGAGAAATATTCGTTTTCCGGGAATGGACTGTGTCATATTTTGAGTCAGAGCTCAACGTTTCGCCCGCAGTCGTACGGGGCATCTTCAGGAGCTGCACCACATCAGACATAGTTTAATCCAGAACAACTATGACGTAAAATTAAGCAATAATGTAATTCATAGACAATTAAACCCTTTACCCAAAAAACCCGTGGATACCTCGTTCGAAACATTTACATCTATCCCTTACATTAAAGGATTCTCGGATAAAATAGGTAGAATTCTTAATAAAAACAATATTAAGGTCTTTCTTAAACCTACAAAAAATCTCAGAAATACTCCCCCAAACTAAAGATAAACGCGAACCCTTATCGTCACCCGGTGTTTATCGTATTCCTTGTTCTTGCGGCACAGTATACATTAGATTGTCAGAACATAAACGCTGTCTGCGTAATGGTATGGTATTAAGAACTGCGGTCGCAGAACACCAACACAACACAGGACATAACATCTTATTTGAAAATTCCCGCATTTTAGCTCCTGTCCCTGAGTTTTACAGACGTAAATACAGGGAAACTTTAGAAATGTGGAAACATCCTAATAACATCAATCGGGATGATGGCTATTTCTTGAGCCACATGTGGAAACCGGTGATTCTCGGAACACGACACGCCCAATCTACCATTACGAACTCGATTCCCATTGGTCCTCATTAGCTTTGCTCATCTACCGTATCTTTAGATTAGTATATAAATGTCTTCTCGGCCTTCCTTTCGTCACTTGGTTTATTTGGCCTCTAGCGTGGTTTACACGTCGGGTAACCTTGTAAACTGAGTCTCCCCCTCTTGTTGCTTAAACTCGGCCTCTAGCGTGGTTGACACGTCAGGTAACCTTGTTTAAGACAGTATTATCCCCCCTTTCTCCTGAAGATGCCCCATACGACTGCGGGCGAAACGTTGAGCTCTGACTCAATATATGACACAGTCCATTCCCGGAAAATGAATATTTCTCAAATATTAAATGCTTCTGTAAAATGTAAATATTTTTATGCCCAGTTGTACCCCGAGTTCGAGGAAAACATAAAAAAGTGGAGGAGGTCGTGTACCCTTGGTTTTTGCAACATAGACGTAGAAAACATGCTTTTAAAAAATCTCAAGGTTTTTACGCCCAGTTATACACCGATTTAGAGAAAAACAATCAATTTGCGGCCAGCAGAGGCTGGTTCCAAAGGTTTCAGCAATGATGTGGAATACGTTCTTTAAAAATAACGGTGGAAAAACTTTCCAGTGACGAAACATAAATCATAAATATCACAATTCGTGGAATTTTTTCTTATAACTGCTTCCAAATTGGATAGGTACGCCCATAGAAGTAGTAATGCTGTCATACTATTTAAGCGGCAAATGTCAAAATTGTATGGAGCGGCACACTTCAGGAATTTTTTAGCACTCTGTATATATTTTCAACATACATACAATTGAAATTTATGTTCCATCTGTCTTATGTTGAGTTTCGCCGTAAATTTAAAAAAAGTCAAGATTTTTTAAAAATTAAGTAGATATTTTAAGTCATACGATAAATTCGCATCTTTTGTACAATTTTATTTATGTTCCAATTTTAAAAAATAAAGTTTTTAGTTGGTAAATTTTCTGTTGCCCCTTTTTAGCCCCCACGCGAAAATCCAAAAGTCGGCGCCTATGGAACCCCGCGTAACATTAAAACTGAAGTAATCTTTTGAACACGGCGGATTTTTTTTCTCGTATTCTAATTAAAATCAAGTTGATTGTATTTTAATTTTTACAAAAAAAATTGGCACAACTTTATCGTCGATATTATACTTAATTCAAATTAATATAAGTATATTCGTAAGAGCATTGACAAACATACAGTAGATGTTTGTAAATAAAAATAACTTATGAGAAAAGTTTTATTCTTTTTACTTGAAAATTTCATGAGGACTTCAATCGGAATCCTGATTGCTTTCCTCGAAATATGTGAGTAAAGTTTGGTAATATCCAAAATATTCTCATTCGGCAAATATTATATAAAGCAATAACCATAACAGTTAAAAAAGTTTCTGAACCGCAATGACAACAAACCAGAATGATATAAGATTTCATATTTCGTGTAATATATTTGGAGTGTATTTGTTTCAGTAACAACATCAACTCAATCACTGGCGACTGGGCGAACGTGAAGTACACGTTGGCAAACCTGTTCCTCGGTGGCAACGACATCACCGACGTCCCGGCAGATATGGATCACATGTCACGTTCCCATGCCCTGCGTCAGTTTAAATCTCTGATTTGGTTAAACTTGGACTCCAACAGAATAAGCAAACTCGAGAGGCACAGCGTTCCTCCAGGCCTGCAAACACTCAGCGTCGCCCACAACCTTCTGTTCTCCATTCCGCATGATCTCCTAGCAGACCTGTCGCATCTCCAGTGGCTCTACCTAAGAGATAATCACATTCCCGCACTCCCAGAATACACCTTCAAGAGAAATGTCAGGCTAGAAAAGATAGATTTGAGCGAAAATGCGTTGAGGAACCTACCTAGAAATCCGTTCAATAATTCGCTATACGTTCGGGATTTGAATTTAGCGTTCAATAACATTCGAAACATTTTATCGGATAGTTTTCAAGGGCTGGAATGCGGAAGGATTATACTTTCGCATAATGAAATTGAAGCTGTTGATAGCAAAGCTTTTACAGGCCTCAATGAAACTCTAGAGTATTTAGATTTCGATCATAATAGCTTACTTCACATACCTCATGCATTGACTCATTTAACACAACTCAAATATTTGTATCTCTCTTCAAATCTTATCACGAATATACCAGAGCAAGCTTTTTCCGAGTTTAATACCAAATTGAAAGCACTAAGTTTAGGCGGGAATAGATTAAACACGGTCCCCAAAGACGCATTGTTAAACTGTAGCGAGATTTCTTATTTCAATATTGGTTACAATGAAATTTACGAAATAAACGAAGATGACTTTGAGTGGGCACATAATCTGAAAACACTGCTTTTGAGAAATAACAGATTAGTACATTTAAAGGAAAGAGTATTCGCGGGTTTGAAGTCGTTAAAAGAATTAAGTTTAAGTTTTAATCCACTTCGATACGTAGACACGAATGCTTTTGACGGTTTAGTTGATCTTGATAGTCTGGAGATTTCGTTTAGTTTGGACTGGGAAGAGTTTCCGCAGGATATATTAAAGCCGTTAACTAATCTGCAATGGCTTATGATGGATAATAACAATTTTAAAACAATAACAGACCAAGGATTATTAGATTTACCGCAGCTACGCTATTTGAATTTAGAAGGAAATCGCCTAGAACAACTTCCCGTTGGTTTATTTAAAAGCTCCGTACATAACTATTTAACAGATTTAAGATTATCTAATAATAACATCGAAACAATATTATCGGGTACTTTTACTGATGTATCTAGTATTCAAACGATTCTCTTATCAGGAAACAAAATTTCTTCTATACAAAAGAACAGTTTTTTCAATGTAACAAACTTAACAACGCTAGTTTTATGCGATAATAAAATACGCCAAATTGCTGCCGAAGCGTTTTCAAATATGCCTAACTTTAACAGACTTGATTTGCACGCAAACAAACTGACTGAATTTTCATTTAAAGTTTTCACCAACGTGTCAAATTTATCACCATTAATATTAAACGTCAGCAGAAATTTTATTTCATTTTGCGAATCAGACAATAAAATCATAAATATAGAAGTTTTTGATTTAAGAGTTAATAATTTGTTGCACGTTCCCAGCTGCCTAGAAAATGTGTCCGCGTTGAAAAAGTTATTTTTAGATTCAAACGGAATTTCCCTTCTAGGTCACAACACTTTCATGCACCTAACTTCGTTAGAAACTTTAACTTTATCAAGAAACAACGTCAGTATGATTCACAAGCACGCGTTCTTCGGATTACAAAACTTACAAGTCTTGGATTTGTCATATAACCGCATTACATTCCTTCATATTGGTCAGTTTACGAGTATGCCGAGGTTACGCATCTTAAAATTACGGAGTAATCGGATAAACTATCTTTCGAAGGATGCTTTCACAGGGACAGTCTTAGAGATGTTAGACTTGAGCTATAATTCTTTTAACGTCGTTCCGAGCGTAGCTTTGACAGAAGTTGGCAGCACTTTGCGTCATCTTGCGATAAGTTCCAACAACATAGAACACGTTGATAGCACAACTTTTCCTGAAATACCCTACCTTCAACATCTTGATCTCAGCAATAATAAACTTACTATCCTGCCTGACAATGTGTTTACCAGCTTGGGAATATTGCAAAAATTGGACCTCAGTTCGAACATCCTACGCGCGAACTTCAAGGAGTTGTTTCATTACGCGCAATCGTTGAAAGAGCTACATTTGTCGAACATTGGAATGATATCTTTGCCGCACTTGCCACTTCCAAATCTCGTCTACTTAAATGTGTCGTACAACAATATTGAAAGTGTCAGTAGAACTTCCATGCAAGATTTGAAGGAGCTTAAATATTTATATTTGAATTATAATAAATTAACAACGATTCCATCACACGTATGGACTTTTATGCCGTTGCTGAAGACACTGGATTTATCCTACAACCCTATAAAGGTAAGAAATTTATGTTTTACAAGCCTTATAATCTTATGATAGGATCGTTGCATATTGTAATTATTTTAAAAAATAATTGCTTCATTTTTAAAAATCATCACGTTGGTTGCTCATGAATATGACGTCACAGGTACACATACAGCCACTAGTTAATATATAGCTGACTCGTCCGCCATATTGGTGCTAAAATGAACCAGTAAATTATGAAATAAAAGTGCTTTTCTTATGTTTATGTAGTATCTATTTTTCATAATTAAATATAACTTCCATATTTGCCATATTATATTTATTTGAAATAATAAAACAAGAAAAAGTACGGTTCGTTAAAAGTTTTGAGGTTAGAGAAAAATATATGTATTGCATAAGTATCTGTAAAAATTATAACCATTTCTCAAATGATTTGCACAATTTAGAGCAGAACAAACAGTCATTATGGATAATTTCTATGATTAATAATAGTGTAACCCTGATATTGAATGATATAAGCGGCTCCAAAATGGTGGACGAGTCAGCCGTAATTTATCTTGTAGCTATAGGTACACACTTGAAACTGTGTTAAAAGGTGATGCATGAAAGATTATTATTCAAAATCATTTGTTGGAAGAAAGAATAAACAACTTTTTATATAGCAGTAGTATAGTAGCACCATATGTTAGAAAGAGATAGGTTATTTGACGTAGATAATATGTCTGTTTGATTTATGTTGCGTCATAGATAGACGTGTGTGATGACATTGCTCTCTAAAGCTGGATTCCCACGGTGCGAGATTTGGCGTTTGGCGAGCCTGGCTCGGTACTCGCCAAACAACGCGCCGTGGGCGGTGGAAATCCGGCTTAACACTAGTAGCATTCAATTTGCAACAAATCTCAGTTAATCTCAGCATTTTGGACATCTGCATCAAAATTACTAACTCTAAACTTTAGAGTTTTGAATTCTTTTTTATTTAATTTGAGAGAGATATAAATTTTGAAATATTAATTGAAAATTTGCCAAGTGTGACGTCGAAGAGGCCGATTTAAGAAATATATAGAAATAGGAAACTGCTTCCTGTTAACAGTTAACAATTACTTATACATAGAAAATTTGTTAGAAATGTCATCAGTCTCTCGTACGTCACAAACCACGTGATATCGTATTAGCTCCAAAATAAATTACAAGAAAACATATAATCCACAATATTATAACATTTTTTATCTTAAATTTTATTGCAAACACTGAATAAAACATGAAAAAGTCAAGATTTATGTAGTTATCTATAAATTTGTTTTTATTTGTTACAATTATTAGCAATGTTGCTAAGACTTAGCAATAGACCTTTTCAATTTAAAGAGATATACATTGTTCCATTTAAGTCATTCAGTATTGCGGAGCATAGGGAATAGTTTTGACCTCTCTGATTGGCTGAAATTAGACAAGTTTACCCAATGGAACAGAGCATAGAAGATATGCGCATAATAAGAACAAATGAAATCGATGGCGTTTGTTTAAAAAAAATTAAACGTAAAATGTGAGAATATGTCAAATAACTTTTAAAAAATCTTATCGAAATAAGCTACAAAAGCTTTTATTGAAGTTAAAATGTCTAACGATGCAAATTTACACTGAGAATACAGGTATTTTAATGACTGCAATATTTTTGACGTTTCGTTTGACAGCCCAACTGGCAGTTGTTCGCGCCATTTTCTTACTATTTGCAGCGATAGAAAGAGATAGCTGTTTAATTGAAAAGGTCTATTACGATCATCCCGGTATTTTTTTTTTTAATGAAATGGATTCCTAATCATTTTTTTTCAAATATTTCGAAAAAAAATATGCATATTAAAAGCAAATAAATTATTTTACAAAGAAAAATGAACAATTTGTCAATTGTAGTGTAATAATGTTTAAACTTTATTCCACTTAAATTTTTATTTTTGCATTTAAAACGAACCCATAAATAATAGATTGTGCACACTTATGGGTACGACATAAGGTAGACTTCTAATAGATGACAGTGAATAGTCATCTTTTGTAAATCAGACTATACCTTCTTTGTCGTCATTCGTTAGTTAATAATACATTCGATTATGTTTTCCGTTACAAGCTACTAAAATAAATGTATATTATTTTGAAAAAGTTAAGTACCTACATTTTAAAATAAATGTGAACAATAGTAATAGTGAAGGAAGGAGAAATAGTCGGAACGAGTCTTAAGTGTTTATTTCATTTTAATCATTGTATGATCGAAACGTCGGTTTAAAATCAAATAAACACTTTAAGACTGCGTTCCGACTATTTCTCCTTCCTTCATCAACTTCCAGTCGATTATCGCTATTCCAACAAGAGTAATAGTGATTGAAATTATCAAATAAAATAGTTTTCAAGTTTTCCAATAAAAAATAAATATGCAGCGATTCTACCATTAGTTTCCGATTTTGTATCTTTGTGCAAACATTGTGTAGTGCGCTGTGATTACAGTACGTTGGACTTTGATTAACAACCGCTATATAAACAATGCACAAACAATTGCGGTGTTGCGGTTAGCAAATGCGATACGTACTTATTTGCGCGTTCAAATATCGGTTTCGACGGTTTCAATCGTACAACCAACTTGTAGCTACCGCACAATAAATTCACTATCTGACTTGTATTCAAGTGGTTCGATTCGATTGTTTACATTTCACTCAGACGTTTCACAAGTAAATCCTTCTTGAAATGATGATAATAATATAACATAATATGTAGGTGATAAACGTTTAGTAAATTATAATATTAGACACTAAAGTATCAGTAATCAATAAATTTGTTATTTAGGCCCGGTTTTTCCATGTTTGGATAAAGTGTCAGTTAACTTAACCGCCAGATACAGAAAGATATCGCATCATATAATTATTGACATCAATTAAAAATTAAAATAAATATAAGTGTTGTAATAGTTTTCATTTTTTACAATCACCTATTTTTAAAGTGACATTTTGTACGAAATCTTGAGTTTTTACGTAGTTCATTGGCTCAGATAGAGAAATAAGTTCTGCCCTGTGATTGATCAGAAAGCATACGTAGTTTATAAAAGCTAATATATATATATATATATATATATATATATATATATATATATATATATATATATATATATATATATATATATATATATATATATCACCTATCAACTGCCAGTTATGAAATAAAATCCACAGAATTGATATGTATTCGTTTTCAACTATAATGTTTAATATTCGGATACGGTACCATTTTTACAGATGAAAATATTTAGTAGGTCTAAAACTAATAAAATTATCCCTTAACCATAATTTTAACAAAAATAAATACGTATTTCGGGAACTAAGTTCTCATCATCACTAGTAAAACAACAAAACAAGGGAAAGTTAAACAGAGTAGTCAAGATTACTTAACATGTGAACTAGTGACCCATGCCAGCGGTCCTAACAACTCTGAAAACAAAGGGAGGGACTGGAGTCACAGATGAATAATTATCTATAAACTAAGATAAATTTCGTTCAATAATAATCGTATGGGACCGAGATCAGTGTTCATCAAATTATTTTTATATTTATTTATTATTAAACTCTTGTATGCATCTAAATATCTATCATTATTAATATGTTTTAATAGGGGATTCCACCATTTTTTAAAAATAATTTCATCTCAACGTTTAAGTAAAACTAAGACTGTCGGTGAAAATCCGGTGAAAAAATTCCTATTAATAAGCGAAATTTGAAAATATAAATGTGACGTCACGAATATAAGTCTTTATATCAGACTGTTTTCTTCGTGGACCTAAATGTTCTTGAAATATATGCTATTTCTAAATAATATATTTATAAAAAATAAATGAATATTATTATACTATACAAGTCTACATTATTTATAATTGGAAATGTATTTAAATTATTAAGTTTAATGCAAAATATTTATATTCAAATAAAAACTATTTGAGAATTGCACTACTGGACTGATAGTGGCTATCCGCGCCTCCGCTATTTGAATTTCTCTACTTCCATTGGTTCGCTTCGCCCCTAACTCGTTATATATTTATAGGCCGTCTTTGAGTCGCCAATCAAAATAATATATATGGATTTCACATGAGTGACGAGCTGCTATAACAAAAATCCCCTATTTCTGAAGTATTTCAATTATGTCATGTTATTTCTTTATTAATATTTATTATTAAGCATATACTGTCAATATTTTTTCTTAATTTCTCTTAAATCAACTGGTCTGTAATCCCCTATTTAAAAATTTAATATTAGAATTGTTAACTTTATGATTATTAATGAACATATGTTGTGACGCTAGATTTTTCTGGATTACAGCTTTTTAGATTATGTTCTTTAAACCGAGTGTCAATTTGTATTTTAGTTTGACCGGTGTAAACTTTATTACAATCATTACAACTAATTATATATATATATATATATATATATATATATATATATATATATATATATACCGTACTTTTTGTTAGCATCTATTTTATCTTTAGGGTTACCTAATAACTATTTAATGGTATTATTTGAAGAGAAGAAGAGCGTGTATGAATGCGATTATGAATGTGGCCGCGGCGAAAGAAGTGTGCTTAGACAGGAATGTGTGGCGAAGGATAATTGTTTCGTAACTATTATTGTGGTCCGATTGCGGTATTTCGCTACCGAAAATCGGCCACTTTAATATTTTAATATGATGTCAGGTTAGTAAGAATGTTGTTGAAGAGAGACTGATTATTTTTACCTTCCGTCACCTTTAGGTAAGGAAGGTATTGTCTTTGGTCAAAAAATTCGGTGGTGAGTTTTTGATGAATAAGCACGTTTTAGGGTCCCTAGAATACGAATTTACTATTTTTACGATGATGTCTGTATGTGTGTGTGTGTGTGTGTGTGTGTGTGTGTGTGTGTGTGTAACAAAATTTTCGTCTACGATAACTTCCATACTACAATTCAAAAAATTATAATTCTTTCATATTCCTCTTCGTTACATCCATGTGAAGAGCTGATTAGATTTTGGTTAGAATTAGTCAACCGGAAGTACCCTCATTTGAAGATTTTAACAGTTTTTCTTGAAAAAACTATGTTAAATATCATTTTTTCACATTTGATGTTATTATAAATATTAAAGAATATTTTATTCTCTATGCGATTTGAATGCATTTTATATTTCATATTAAATGGATATAGAGTTAAAAAATTATAAAGAAATTAAATATCATATATTAGCTAGCTATACTATAATTCTGGAAACAGCTGATGTATTAAGAAAATTCTGATTGAAAGGTGTCAGTGTCAAGTGCAGTTGACAGTATGTATGTGTTATAATTTTACTGGAAATATACGATCTTTTGCTTTCTGTATGGAATTTGTATAAAATATATACATCTGCCTTAAGGTAATGTACAAGAAATAGAATCTTTTGCAAGGAATTTTCTGTATGACATTTATACAAAATACATAGAACTGACGGAAGGTAATGTGCTGGCCACATCAGATTTTTTTGGATGATGTTATTTTTATTCTTTCGGGTTTGTGCGTGAGAAATGTGCGATTTTATGTATGTATGTAAGTTACGATTAAATTTTGATTTTTAAAAATTCTGTTTAAACTTTTGGAAGCTTTATCATACCGTAGTATTATGTATTTATTATTATTATTATTATTATTATTATTATTATTATTATTATTATTATTATTATTATTATTATTATTATTATTATTATTATTATTATTATTATTATTATTATTATTATTATTATTATTATTATTATTATTATTATTATTATTATTATTATTATTATTATTATTATTATTATTATTATTATTATTATTATTATTATTATTATTATTATTATTATTATTATTATTATTATTATTATTATTATTATTATTATTATTATTATTATTATTATTATTATTATTATTATTATTATTATTATTATTATTATTATTATTATTATTATTATTATTATTATTATTATTATTATTATTATTATTATTATTATTATTATTATTATTATTATTATTATTATTATTATTATTATTATTATTATTATTATTATTATTATTATTATTATTATTATTATTATTATTATTATTATTATTATTATTATTATTATTATTATTATTATTATTATTATTATTATTATTATTATTATTATTATTATTATTATTATTATTATTATTATTATTATTATTATTATTATTATTATTATTATTATTATTATTATTATTATTATTATTATTATTATTATTATTATTATTATTATTATTATTATTATTATTATTATTATTATTATTATTATTATTATTATTATTATTATTATTATTATTATTATTATTATTATTATTATTATTATTATTATTATTATTATTATTATTATTATTATTATTATTATTATTATTATTATTATTATTATTATTATTATTATTATTATTATTATTATTATTATTATTATTATTATTATTATTATTATTATTATTATTATTATTATTATTATTATTATTATTATTATTATTATTATTATTATTATTATTATTATTATTATTATTATTATTATTATTATTATTATTATTATTATTATTATTATTATTATTATTATTATTATTATTATTATTATTATTATTATTATTATTATTATTATTATTATTATTATTATTATTATTATTATTATTATTATTATTATTATTATTATTATTATTATTATTATTATTATTATTATTATTATTATTATTATTATTATTATTATTATTATTATTATTATTATTATTATTATTATTATTATTATTATTATTATTATTATTATTATTATTATTATTATTATTATTATTATTATTATTATTATTATTATTATTATTATTATTATTATTATTATTATTATTATTATTATTATTATTATTATTATTATTATTATTATTATTATTATTATTATTATTATTATTATTATTATTATTATTATTATTATTATTATTATTATTATTATTATTATTATTATTATTATTATTATTATTATTATTATTATTATTATTATTATTATTATTATTATTATTATTATTATTATTATTATTATTATTATTATTATTATTATTATTATTATTATTATTATTATTATTATTATTATTATTATTATTATTATTATTATTATTATTATTATTATTATTATTATTATTATTATTATTATTATTATTATTATTATTATTATTATTATTATTATTATTATTATTATTATTATTATTATTATTATTATTATTATTATTATTATTATTATTATTATTATTATTATTATTATTATTATTATTATTATTATTATTATTATTATTATTATTATTATTATTATTATTATTATTATTATTATTATTATTATTATTATTATTATTATTATTATTATTATTATTATTATTATTATTATTATTATTATTATTATTATTATTATTATTATTATTATTATTATTATTATTATTATTATTATTATTATTATTATTATTATTATTATTATTATTATTATTATTATTATTATTATTATTATTATTATTATTATTATTATTATTATTATTATTATTATTATTATTATTATTATTATTATTATTATTATTATTATTATTATTATTATTATTATTATTATTATTATTATTATTATTATTATTATTATTATTATTATTATTATTATTATTATTATTATTATTATTATTATTATTATTATTATTATTATTATTATTATTATTATTATTATTATTATTATTATTATTATTATTATTATTATTATTATTATTATTATTATTATTATTATTATTATTATTATTATTATTATTATTATTATTATTATTATTATTATTATTATTATTATTATTATTATTATTATTATTATTATTATTATTATTATTATTATTATTATTATTATTATTATTATTATTATTATTATTATTATTATTATTATTATTATTATTATTATTATTATTATTATTATTATTATTATTATTATTATTATTATTATTATTATTATTATTATTATTATTATTATTATTATTATTATTATTATTATTATTATTATTATTATTATTATTATTATTATTATTATTATTATTATTATTATTATTATTATTATTATTATTATTATTATTATTATTATTATTATTATTATTATTATTATTATTATTATTATTATTATTATTATTATTATTATTATTATTATTATTATTATTATTATTATTATTATTATTATTATTATTATTATTATTATTATTATTATTATTATTATTATTATTATTATTATTATTATTATTATTATTATTATTATTATTATTATTATTATTATTATTATTATTATTATTATTATTATTATTATTATTATTATTATTATTATTATTATTATTATTATTATTATTATTATTATTATTATTATTATTATTATTATTATTATTATTATTATTATTATTATTATTATTATTATTATTATTATTATTATTATTATTATTATTATTATTATTATTATTATTATTATTATTATTATTATTATTATTATTATTATTATTATTATTATTATTATTATTATTATTATTATTATTATTATTATTATTATTATTATTATTATTATTATTATTATTATTATTATTATTATTATTATTATTATTATTATTATTATTATTATTATTATTATTATTATTATTATTATTATTATTATTATTATTATTATTATTATTATTATTATTATTATTATTATTATTATTATTATTATTATTATTATTATTATTATTATTATTATTATTATTATTATTATTATTATTATTATTATTATTATTATTATTATTATTATTATTATTATTATTATTATTATTATTATTATTATTATTATTATTATTATTATTATTATTATTATTATTATTATTATTATTATTATTATTATTATTATTATTATTATTATTATTATTATTATTATTATTATTATTATTATTATTATTATTATTATTATTATTATTATTATTATTATTATTATTATTATTATTATTATTATTATTATTATTATTATTATTATTATTATTATTATTATTATTATTATTATTATTATTATTATTATTATTATTATTATTATTATTATTATTATTATTATTATTATTATTATTATTATTATTATTATTATTATTATTATTATTATTATTATTATTATTATTATTATTATTATTATTATTATTATTATTATTATTATTATTATTATTATTATTATTATTATTATTATTATTATTATTATTATTATTATTATTATTATTATTATTATTATTATTATTATTATTATTATTATTATTATTATTATTATTATTATTATTATTATTATTATTATTATTATTATTATTATTATTATTATTATTATTATTATTATTATTATTATTATTATTATTATTATTATTATTATTATTATTATTATTATTATTATTATTATTATTATTATTATTATTATTATTATTATTATTATTATTATTATTATTATTATTATTATTATTATTATTATTATTATTATTATTATTATTATTATTATTATTATTATTATTATTATTATTATTATTATTATTATTATTATTATTATTATTATTATTATTATTATTATTATTATTATTATTATTATTATTATTATTATTATTATTATTATTATTATTATTATTATTATTATTATTATTATTATTATTATTATTATTATTATTATTATTATTATTATTATTATTATTATTATTATTATTATTATTATTATTATTATTATTATTATTATTATTATTATTATTATTATTATTATTATTATTATTATTATTATTATTATTATTATTATTATTATTATTATTATTATTATTATTATTATTATTATTATTATTATTATTATTATTATTATTATTATTATTATTATTATTATTATTATTATTATTATTATTATTATTATTATTATTATTATTATTATTATTATTATTATTATTATTATTATTATTATTATTATTATTATTATTATTATTATTATTATTATTATTATTATTATTATTATTATTATTATTATTATTATTATTATTATTATTATTATTATTATTATTATTATTATTATTATTATTATTATTATTATTATTATTATTATTATTATTATTATTATTATTATTATTATTATTATTATTATTATTATTATTATTATTATTATTATTATTATTATTATTATTATTATTATTATTATTATTATTATTATTATTATTATTATTATTATTATTATTATTATTATTATTATTATTATTATTATTATTATTATTATTATTATTATTATTATTATTATTATTATTATTATTATTATTATTATTATTATTATTATTATTATTATTATTATTATTATTATTATTATTATTATTATTATTATTATTATTATTATTATTATTATTATTATTATTATTATTATTATTATTATTATTATTATTATTATTATTATTATTATTATTATTATTATTATTATTATTATTATTATTATTATTATTATTATTATTATTATTATTATTATTATTATTATTATTATTATTATTATTATTATTATTATTATTATTATTATTATTATTATTATTATTATTATTATTATTATTATTATTATTATTATTATTATTATTATTATTATTATTATTATTATTATTATTATTATTATTATTATTATTATTATTATTATTATTATTATTATTATTATTATTATTATTATTATTATTATTATTATTATTATTAGATGGTGTTAACGTTGTAAAATTATAAATGGATTAGCGATTTTTAAATTTATGAACTAATTTATCGATAGTTTTAATCGGGAAACCGTTATACTTAGCTATTTCTTTAATATAGTTTAGTTCAGTTTTAAATCGTTTTTTGTTTAAAGGAAATTTTGTTATTCTGTTGTCGTGGATTTTCTATTGATATTAAACTCTAGTTTGTTCCTATTTCTAATAACAAGTACGTCCAAAAATGGTAATTATAAATTGGTTTCTTTTTCGATCATAAATTTAATTGATGGGAAAACTGAATTCAAACTGTCTAGAAACATTTTCAAAACGCAGTTATTGGTACTAACTATGGCAAAAATATCATCTATATATCTAATCCAAACTGTAGGAAAATAATAAATTAGCTGAAACTAAAAATGGTGATAAACTATTCCCCATAACTGTGCCTTCACTTTGGTGATAATATTTATCATTTACTTCAAAATAATTTTGCTTTATATTTTTAATATTTAGTAGCTATTGACAAAGTTTAGTTACGGGAATTTTAATTATTTATTTAATGCACGTAAAAACGGTCGGCTCTCAAAATTCATTTAGTATTTTCGTGAAACGAAGTATAAACTGCAGAAACAGTTGGCGGCGCTGTAATAGCACTTATAGTCCATTCGCTGAGACGAGAGAATGTGGAACTAATTATTCTGACTCAGTGCCGGCTTAACGTACTGAACTGAACAGAAATTTGTTAAGAACAGAAATTTGTTAAGCTAAGAGTGGTGTCAGTGGCTATCTGATGAGATTCCGTAACTCAGTAGTTAATTTTTAGCAACTGGTTAAAAATGTAACCAATTAAGTACCTATGTTAACAATATAACAAACAAATGAATACAATTTTTAACCAGTTGCTGAAAATTAACCACTGAATTACACAATTAATAAAACCACAAAACGACGCAAAAAGTTTGGACGAGTGACTAATGTAGCGAAAAATCTCCGACTGCAAAGTAATGAAACTGGTGAAGATTTTTCCTGCGAACATTTGAAATGTTCTATTAACCAACGTTTGAGAACCAATTCCAATAACTTATCATTGAATTTCAAAAATATGGGAATTCATGGACTTTCATAATTTCATAATACAGTGTGTTCAAAAAAATTCCTAAATCGGAATAGGCTATGAACAAAGAAACGTATGTCAATTTAACAATATTTAATTAAATGTCAATTTGACATGAGATATTGTCAAAAATGTTATCTAAAAAAATCTAAGCTTTTTTTCTTGAATCTTATTTTAGAAGTGGAAATACATTAGAAAACTCTAAATGGCAGTAAACTATATCCTTCTTTATTGTCTTTTCTCCTTAAAATTACATTTCAAAATCAATTTTGACAATTTAACTTTTAAAATGAATAATAATCAGACGTACGTTTCTCTGTTCATAGCCTACACCGAGTTAGGAATTTTTTTGAATACACTGTAGTCTATTACACGAGACCTTTCATTAAACCAGGACTTCGAACCGGAGCTAAGTCGAAAACCGTAAACCGGCAAAAATAACGGACAAATTCTGTTAGGTCCCACCTAAGTTTAAACTTGACCCATCTGTGGATATAATAATTTTCAGAAATGACCAATCTGAGTTCCGAAAAAAGATTAATACACTTTGTCATTCCAAAAGCATTAGATGGGGTTTCAAACTTTAAAATTCGCGTAATAAAAAAACAAAATTTTTAACATTTATCTTTTTTCCCCTGGCTCTTGGCAGTTTGATGTCAAAAAAACGATTTTTTCTTTGTTGAGAAAGGCGGTTTTTAAAAATTAGCCCCGGGCGGCAAAAGTCGGTACTGTTCTGACTTGTAACTGCAGTTTGTTTTACTGTAGTCCAATTAATCGAACTGTAAATTTTGTTATCGGTATTATCAATAATTCCCTTAAAAATACCTGCAAATTGCAAAGTTCTATTATAACCATTCTTTATGCAAAGAGCATACATATGTATTATTTATTCATGTCGTTACATTTTTTGGATATACTTAAATTTCTTTCCCACGCATTCAGTCGATTAACTTTTTCTTCCTTGCCAAAAATTTTTATATCCTGTTTTCTTTTCTTAATGTACACGGTAATGTAAATATTTGTTTTGATAACTATCCGTCAGAAAAATATTCTTGTAGCGATAGTGAACATGCTAAAATGATTTTCACACATGAAAAGATAGGAGTGAAAAGTAATGTCTTCCTCTGTCAGATTTGCTCGATTTTCAGTCAGATTTATGCATGATATTTGTTATCCACGCTGTACAATGGGATTAGAGCAAGTTTAGACGTATGTAATGAACTCTGCAGATGTACACATCTCCGGTGTATTCATCCGTAGCCTTTGCGCTGTGTGCACATAACCTAACGCGAAACGCGGCGTAAGGATAAATAAGTCAGTTGGCTTTATGTACCAGTACCAGCATCCGCTCGCTATTTTATTTATCAAAACTTTAAAGCATGATTTAAACGCTTTTCGCTATGTGGAAGACTTTCAAAGTTCCAGTTTCGTTATTGAATTTTATATTTATAAATAAATATTTATGCTATATACGGACAACCAGAAATACTACGAACAATATAGACAAAAGTTTGTTCATATAGAATACATTAATATTGAGTTGTCTGTATCTTACATTAAATATAATATTATAAAATATTTATGTTGTAGAAATCATGTTGCATTAATGTCATATGAAATTCAGTAGGGCATTTTCATTCTACTACTGTGTTATTTATCCCTCCCTTATGTAAACACGTTTTTGATGCTTGGACTATACTTCACATTTAAAAAAAAAAGAATTTAACTCATCGTTTGATCAGAGAAAAGAAAAAACATACATTTACAACAGAGTATGTGATCAATTTTTTATCAATCCGTCTAATTAGAGTTAAATGTAGTATAGTTAGCCGTATTTTTGAAAATGTATTAAATGTTAATAGCATGCTAGAAAAATGGTATTAAAACCTCTGTGGAGTATTATTCAGCGGTGATAATGTCGCAGGCGTTTTACTAATTTTTTCCCTCGAATTTTATTAATATTTAGCAGATTTTAACGGAATACTGGTATGTTATTTTTAAATCTGTTTGTTAAGTACACAAAGAAAATGCGCGTGTTTTTAGATACTAAGTTGTATTTTCAGAATTTTATACAAAATTATTAATAATCATGAAACTGTCAAAAAATGTCACAAAATTAATTAATTCAAACTCAAAAACCAAAAACAATCATAGCTATCTAATTTTAAAGGCATCTTCTTCCAATGCCAATTCTATCAACCAACGCAACATTCTCCCACCTAGAGTTGACTTCACGCACAAATAAGAATACATTAATTGGAGTATCTCTTTGGTATTCTAATTAATCTACCACTTCTTGTATTTAGTGGTTCTTCGATAAAGTCCTTTTCGCACGTACCACACAATTCTAGTTGGTACAGTCTTTGTATAGGACGTAACAATTCACCTTTATTTGTTTGTAGTTTGACTAATCTGCATTGACCATCCGTTCCTGGATATAATGTAACAACTTTCGCAAGAGGCCAGTCTATACGTTTTTTGTTGTCGCTTCCAATCAACACTATTTCTCCTATTTTTAGTTTGGGTAAATTTTTGATGCATTTATGCTTCTGCGTCAAAGATCCTAAGTATTCGTTTCGGAATCTTTGTCTCAAGTCATATCTTAGTTTTTGTAAATAACGCGCTCTCTTATTTAAACTTTCTGTATCAACATTATCTAAGTAAGGAACTCCTACTTCTACTAACTCATGTAGAAACATATTTGGAGTAATTGCTGATACACTGTGATCTCCATCCATCATATAAGTAATCGGACGAGAGTTTATTATTGCTTCGCATTCAGTTAGTAAGGTTAACATTTCTTCATATGTTATGCAAGTCTTGCCTAGTACCCGTTTCAGTAGATTTTTGACTATTCTAATTAATCGCTCCCACCAACCTCCCCACCGCGCCGCTGTTGGTGGATTGAATTTCCATTCTATACGACTGACAGTTGTAAATTCTTGTAATTTATGCCAATCTAGAGAACGTAAGAAGAAAATACAGTTTGCAAACGAAAAGGACGTACCAACTGCAGCTAGTTTAGTAAATATTAAAGACGACAGAAAAGGCAACACATGTATATTCTGTGACAAAAAGTACAGTAGTTAATAATACACATATATTTTCTCTGAATTTGATCACATGTAAAAAAAAACTAATATAACGGCTCCAGTTTCTTAAATTTCAGTTCTATTGGCCTAGAAAAGTCGGGAGTGAAACAATCTTACCTAAAAACCGAATGAACTATATGGCCTCTATACACGCTCCGGCTTTTTCTTCGGCTTGTCTGCGCAGGCCTGGTTTGCGCAGTTAAAGCGGAACGTGTATAGGGGCACACATGCCAATAGCAGTTTTATGACGTATTTCCTGTTACGCCACTATTTTGTCTGATTGACTACAATTGTTAGTATGTGTTACTGACACCAAATTTTATTGCATTATTAATAATAATAATGTAAAAAGAGAGTGAGAATAAATTGAAAATAATTTGACAGATTCTTCGAAAGCTTGTTGCCCGGCAATAGTCACGAAAGCCAGTAGGGCTTGAGTGGCTATTGCCACATGGCAACAAGTTTGAGAAAAATCTGGAAAATTATTTTCATACGTAATATAACAAGTGATGCGATTATCATCGATGATATTCTCGAGTGAAACCGAGTTGCAGATTTCACGAGTCCGAAGGACGAGTGGTACGTGCAGTTTCGGGTTCACGAGCAATATCTTCGATTATTAATCATATCACGAGTTTATATTTAATGAGAGAATATAATGAATTTTTGTGACACATTGAGTGTGCTGCTAACCTAACTTTTTATATGATGTATTATCATTTTCATCGTTGTTGATATCAACCCAACGATTATCGCACAGTTTTATACTCAAATAAAAAAATTAATATTTTTTTTGTTTTTTATTATTGCTGTAATAGACATGTAACTAGGGAGATTCTGAATGTTGATTGGCGGAAAATATGTCACGTGTCTAATGAATTATATTCTCTAATTTATCGAACTCTCAAATTATATTTAATTAGATTATTTTTTGATCCACAAGTTTCAAACAACGGAATCAAGCTATCATGCTATTGTACCGCTATCTACTGTTGTAATTACCTAGCTTCATTCATTTACATGGCTCAGTTGGTGAGTCTGTTTTGACAACTAGAAAACACTTTGATAATGCAAAATAAATAATCAAAAGATATAATTACTAATTATGGTATTTCTAGAAGTTTTCATGATCAGAAATGGCACAAAATTGGTCTTTTTCGCTCATTTTATTTAATTGTTGATTACTATCTGACATATGTCAACAAAAACAAAAGCTATAGAGATTATTCCCGGGAATAATTTCTAGAGCTTTATTCTTAGTATAATAATGACAGGATTCGTTAAAACGCAGACACGCGACACAAAATGGAACATATCATTGGTTGTAAAAAATGTCAAAAAATAATCATTAAAGTACTGTACTTCATTTAACGTAAGAAAATAGTGATGGAAAGATAGGTGCAGATTGATCTTGTTTTTTGATTGGATAAAACCCGGATATTATGGTTACTGATACTATACTCCGTTCGCTGAAACGAGAAAATGTAGAACTAATTCTTGAACAGAAATAAGTCATTCTACTGGTTCGGCTTCAAAATTATCCTCTTTTGACCAATAGAATTACTTGTCTCTGTTCAAGAATAGACCTTTTCAATTTACCGGCTGTCTCTTTCTATCGATGCAAATAGTAAGTAAATGGCGGGAACAACTGCCAGTTGGGCGGGCTATCAAAAGAAACGTCAAAAATATTGCAGTCATTAAAATTATCTCGATGAAAATTTGCATCGCTACATTTTAACTTCAATAAAAGCTTTTGTAACTTATTTCGATAAGACTTTTTAAAGTTATCTGACATATTTCTCACATTTTACGTCTAATTTTTTTAGGAACAAACGACATGGATCTCAGTTGTTCTTACTCTGCGCAGATCTCCATTGCGCATATCTTCTATTTCTTTAAATTGCGAAGGTTCCACATTATCTCGTTTCAGCGAACGGAGAATAGACATTATTCTAAAAAAAAATTCAGCATTTACAAAAGCCTTCCTTGTTTGTGGAAAGAAGTAATTATGTTTTTCTGTGACGTTTGCAAACTTTGAATTTGGAATTAACAAAAATTAATAGTATGTATTTCACGTTGTCTATCTCTTTGTAACTTAAAACTTATGTAGTATGGAACTGTGGCGGATTAAAGAAGTTAACATCTGGGGCGGAATTTGATACAAACAGTCTTCTCTCTTTCTCTAATCTTACAAATATGTTGTAAACACTCGAACCACTTGAATATTTTCATATAAATGTAATATAAATCTGTAGAAAAATATGATAAAAAATTTATTGTACTTCAATAAATTTATCGATGACAAAAACAATTTAGTAGCTTTTTCTTGTTCTTGTAAATTGTACAGGTACTTATTCAAATTTTCTTTGTAGGAAATTAGTTTTGGAAGTTTTTCCGGACTAAATAACTTACAAAATCTGAACATAAATCATCTAAATCACATCCGTAAGTTTGAGAGTAAATCAATAATGCAACTTCAGTTACTCTCATCGCTCACGATACAAACTTGGCCTCATCTGGACAATTTTCGTCCTCAATTCTGTTTCCTTCTTGCCAATTTAACTCGTTTGCGAAGTCTCAAACTTCACATGAAGGATTCCACGTTGAACGATCAGCTGAGATGTGTCGCTACCAACAAGATCAAATATGTGGAGATATCCGGACATAACCTAAGATTTGTGGATAAAGATGTGTTTGTCAAGTTCACGAGAAACTCAGAGCTGCTGGTTAGAATATCAAATACACAGATAGAAGAACTGCCAGCTGGGCTCTTTTCAGTGCTGGACAAAGTGGCACACTTGACAATAGACTTGAGGAGTAATATGTTAACGTACTTGAGTCCTGATATATTTTACTCGAATGCCACAACGTGGAAGAATGTTGGCACCACTTTAATATCAGGTAAGCTTTTAAAATTTTGTTTTTATTTACTTTGTTCTAAAAACTATTTTTTTTAATTATTTTTATACCAGTATGTAACAATAAAGTTGTAGAAACAAAATTATATTCCATTCACGATAGCAAGAGAATTTGGAACTAATTCGCGAACAGAGACAAGACATTCTATTGGTCAAAAACGGATAATTTTAAAGCCGAGCCAATAGAATGACATCTCTTTTCGAGAATTAGTTCCAAATCCAAATTCTCTCGCTATCGTGATGGTCTATTAGGATATTTCATGGCCAACTTTATTGAATAGGAATAGGGGATTCCGATCATGACGTCACAAAGTGCGCCATTTGCGGTGAAATCTTGAACTATGTGGACAAATAGACATTTTCTGTTGACATGTGTTTGGTTAGTGATGAAAATGTTTTTTTTTAGTGCAGAGTTAGTGCCAGGGGCGAAATTAAAAAAGAAAAATATTGAAAATCATTCTGTGAATGACCTAAAAAAGATGGTTAGTGTCGTGGTCTGAAAAAAAGCGGAAAAAGAGCGATCTTATTTGAAGGTTTTAGTTTCGGTTAGTTACTGGGTATTTACTGATTTATACTAACTCAAACTGTTTCAACGTTTTAAGAAATCAAAATTATATGAATGCGGGACGCAGTGATAATATATTACCCTGCATTGATGGTGGTAAATGGGTATCGTGTAATACGTGTGTGGTAGTTGATGTAAATATAAAGTGGGGCTATTTTCCATCTTATAACATATCAAACCTATTTAACTACGGGCACATATACCACTACTTTCACGAAATCATTTAGTTTGATGTAGTTACGCATAAACCATGAGAGATGAGATCGGCTTGAAAATGGCATAAAATTAACTCCTTTCATATATTTATTTCTGTAATCACTCTTACAGAGGCCATACGCGTACCTAATACCCATATGTTTAATATAAAACACAAATTTCACAAGGCTATCAACTTGATAGCACGATGACAGTTACTTGTATGTCCACATAGTTCATAAAAATACCGCGACGGGGCGCTTAAAATTCGCTTAATCACAATCCCCTATTGCGCTACGCTTATTATGGCCGTTCCAAATCGTTGTTTTCCCATATAAAATTTTGTCGTGAGTTTTTTTACAGATTTGGTATGGATAGTAGTGACATCTAGTTATTTTTATTTCAATTAGGAGGATAATGCCAGTATTCCTGATTCTCCTTGGTCTCTGTCAATGAAGTTTAGATGTGCAAAATGTGTTGTCAGTTTATTAAAAGTAAATACAATACTTCAAAATTTAAATATTAAAATCAATATTTATTTGTGACAGTTAATTTGTCAAAATGGTACAATGTTTACGCCGTGCTTGGCGCCACTTGACGTTCTCTCTCTGTCATATTCGATTGTGTAATTTTAGTGACATTTGAGACGGCCATAATAAGAGTAGCGCAATTCAATTCATCACCGCTCGGTTCTTGGGGTCGTGGGTTCGATTCCCACCAGGGGCTTGGATGTTTGTGACTGTCCTATCATCTCATCTCCATCAACGCAACGCAAAATGTTACAAAAAATGCAAGGTAAAAAACTGATTCACCCTCATTAAATATCAATTGTAATACTTTGTAATAAAGTTAAATACAATAAAGAATTATTATTATTATTATATTATTAAAATCAATATTTATTTGTGACAGTTAATTTGTCAAAATGGTACAATGTTACGCCGTGCTTGGCGCCACTTGACGTTCTCTCTCTGTCATATTCGATTGTGTAATTTTAGTGACATTTGAGACGGCCATAATAAGAGTAGCGCAATTCAATTAAGTTGGCCATGGGATATTCAAATAAGAAAACGCTAACTAGCGGCTAATATTAGAACTACAAACAGTGGTGCACACTATGTGACCACAAAAACTCTATTATACATACTTAAATTATAAATTTAAAAAATACTAATAAATGAGAAAATCGAGGAGAAAATAATACGAAAATAAAAGAAATACAATTAACAGGAATGCTATGCTTACAAATGTCAACAAAAAGTGTACCGTTGTTAATGCGATCAGCGCCAACTTGAAAATCCCAAAACCAAGGCATCAATTTTTCGGTTTTATTAATCTTTACCTTAAAAAATATTAAGAGTACCTTTTATTCTATGCGGATTATCGAGGTTATTACCCTAGAACTGTATTTATTTGAATCTACAGCCGTTTATTCATTGTGATGTCAAATATTTTTATTTGAATACATTTTATATTAAATCTATCCCTAAACATGATGTCTGACTATCTAAATCATTATTAGTATATCGAAACAATAAAAATTATAGCTTCGGTTGTTAAATGGGACATCTAAGACCCATTCCCTATAACGAGAGAATTTTGAGCTAAACTCACAAACAATGACAAGTCGTACTATTGGTCGGATTTAGAAAATTTTCCTGCTGAACCAATTGCTTGCGAGTTAGTTCAAACTTCTCTCGCTAACTTGAATGGCTAATATCTTAGATGTGCCTTTGTTTTGCAAAAAATTATCATTGGTTATTAGATAACACCGAAATCTTAAAAAAATGTTTCAAATAAAAAAGCTATTATATATAGACAATTTTATTATTTATCCAGTGAGGTACGAAACAATTTTTCTATCTATTTGAGTTTGCTTTAAAAAAATTCTTATAGGTACCATTTATATACTTTCTATGTTTTTAACACATAGTTTTATATAAGTTATTATTATTATGATTATATTATAGCCGCTAGACTAGGCGAATCATTCCTGCAGTGAGCTTTTTTTGATACCACAGGCCGCTCACTGCTACAATTTTCCGTGTCGTTTTGAATTCCCAGTCCGTCTCTGTTTAACAATAGGTACAGGGCAAATATATTGTGAGATAGAAAAAAAATCGAATTTTTTTTTCGAAAATTCAAAGGACATGACATAACATAATTTATAATCATTGTTTAATTAAAGGCATGCCATCGAGGTATAAATTATGGATATTAAGTAGAATTAGTTTGCATCTTTAATGATGTCCCTATAATATTTGCTTTAATGTACACATTAATATTCTTAACTCTTTTCTTTTATAAATAATTAAGTTGTTCATAAATTCAATATAGTATAATGGCCTCATGACTTTATTCCTTATACTCTCTATGTATCATATATGTTTATAAGACCGTAGGGGCCACGGCTATGAAAGCTTTCATACTGCTATTCCAAAAGAACTTTACTACTTTTCGTAAATCTTTATTAGAAATCTTACCTTCAAATATATAGCACCATGTACAATGCACAAGCGTATCGATTCAACTTTGGCATCACATTTAATGCACGAAACAGGCAGAAGGTTAAGATTTCCTTTTTTAAAACCTCTTAAATTAAAATTATGTTATAGTAGTCGAGTAGTATTTAAACCTAAAGCTGCGAACCCACTGCGTTGGCTTTGCCATTCGGCTCAGTCGAACGATGTCGCATTTCAATAATTTCAATTTATATTGGTTCACCAAAGAAAACCGCAATTTATATTAAGCCATCGTACCTGTTGTGCCCATCTTTATCATTTTTATTACAAAAGTCTCACAAAACGATAATTTTTTATTAAATCATGGCCACGCGGCCTTGCCATACAATTTCTTAAGCTGCGTCCCCACTGAGTCGGCTTTGCCATTCGGCTCGCCCGAACGATGTCGCATTTTAATTGTACCTGTAGATTTACCAAAATAAAACCTCAACTTCTGTTAAGCTATCGTGGCTCTTATGCCCATCTGTATAATTTTTATTAATACAGTCCCACAAAACGATACATTTGTATTAATTCGTGTCACGCGGCATTCCCATTCGGCAAAAGCAGACTCAGTGGGGACGCACCTTAATAATAATTTCTTAAGCTGCGTCTCCACTGCGATGACGCATTTCAATTTTATCTTTAGGTGCACCAAAGAAAAGCGCAATATCTGTAAAGCTATCGTGCCTTTATCTTTATCATTTTTATTACTAAAGTCCCAAAGAACAATACATTTTGTATTAGTTCATTGCCGTATAGCTGTTGGGGTTGGGACGCGGCTTTATAAACGATTTTATACTCCTTTATATAATATAATAATTAATACTCTTCTTATATCCATTGTGGACTATGTGCAGGAATTCCATTTGTGTACATACAACTTATAGTGGGTTCCGAACCCCTTGGCTGCAGCCTCCCCATTTCTAGTTCAATATATTATAAATATACACTATACAGGGTGCAATTCCGTCTTTACACTAAGGGCACGAGCCCAGGGTCCCCGGCCTATTGGGGACACCGAAATGCTGGCCTTATATTTTTCATCCAATTAAACTAATCAGTTAAAAAAAAATAACCACCAATTGGTTTCTTAGTACAACCACTACTAAATATAATTGCTATCATGGCTACTGTTTTCCAACAAATAATTCTTTATTTAAACAAAAAAAATTTATTATATATGGAAACGAAGTTTAAAATTTTCGAATCCACGATAAAAACTTATTGTTGAAATGAAAGAAAAAATATAACAAACTAAATTTTGTCCCGTATATCAATGTAATTTTTTACCACCAACTGCAGTGGAGAGTGTTCGGTTCCACAACTAAAAAGAATAAAAAAATGAATTACGAAAGACTATTTTACAAGAACAAGAACAACACTCCTATATTGTCAATCAAGTGATACCCTTTAAAAATTGGATTTTGAGAATATAATTGAAGATTTTGCTCTTCAAAAATCTCGAAAGAAACTATTAATATCAATGTGAGTCCAATTCTTGAAACAATAATCTCATCACTTATATTTGTATAAAACTAACCATAATAACCAACAGTCATTAACAAAAGTACATTTTGATGTTTTCATTCTCGTCTTTTTTTTTGCTTTCTAAAAGGACCCCCCCCTAGAACTATGTGTGCCCAAGGGTGCCTACATGGTCCAAGAAAGCCCTGACAAGGTGTTTTACTTTTGCATCAAACTTTAACGGCTAAATATATGTATGATTTGATAAAGTTTAATTTTCTGAAAATCGCAAAAAGTGAAGTAGTGTAAATAAATACTAAATTTAATTTTGATATCTTTTTGATGCACTAGTTATTCGTATTCTTTTATACTTTTTTCCCGATGAAATGCTTAAAAGTAAATATTACCCTTTTTTATTTATAACTAAAATTCATATTCTTAATTGTTTTGAAACGTTAATGTAAAAGAGGCTCTAGAGTGGAGGACGAACGCGTCTAAGAATTGTATTTAAATTCAATTTATAGACAAGTGAATTTCATTGAAATTGTTGCCAAATGCCCAATAATTAATTCGTTTAAAGGAGAGTTCGAATTAAAAAAAAATCGATCTAAAGAATCATTTTTGCAAACAAAATCAAATACAATTGTACAAGTCAAAAAATAATTCGATATAAAGAAAAATTCAAATTAGAGAGAGGTCGATTTAGAGAAAGTTGATCTAAGGGAATTGAATTAAATTCTATCATTTTAATTCTAATTTTTATTCTATTTTCATTACATTTTAGTTTCGATCGCAAATCAGAAAATATCTTCCCACTTTCCAGTGCACCTATTATTAATAAAAACAAATACATTTCTTGTAGGTGGCCTGCTAGTCTCCTCCAACCCCTGGAAATGCGGCTGCCACCTAGCTTGGCTGGGCCACTGGTTGCGTCGGTGGGCCCGAGAGTCTCTCCAATCTCACACCGCTCCAGTGAACACGGTGCTCCGCGTACACGAGCTACTGAAAGAGGCTACGTGTTACAACAGCCGTACCGGTAAACACGTTCCCATCGTAAAGCTTTCTGCCGAGGATATGAGTTGCCACGCTAGCGCGCTCAGCAAGGGCGGCAGGACTGATGGTAGGGGAATAACGGTGGTGGGGATGGTGGTAGCGGTGGTGGGGTACCGAACGTGGGGGTAGATTGTGGTGGGAAGCAAGGATATATTGTAATGGATATGAATACGTTATGATCTTATATTTTTATGCATTGCCTTTCGCAATTGAAGAGCTAGGGGAAAATGGATGAATGTCCACTTTCTAGCAAAATGAGATGATTGGTCCTACTAGCAGTGGCGGATTTAGAGGGGGGGGGGGGGGGCACTAGGCACGTGCCCCCCCCCTGTTATTTAAAAAAATGAATTATTACAAATTATCATTCACGTATTACATACGTCAAAGATAAATAAAATAATAAACCTACTAATAAAAATACAGAATTTCTACTTATTTTTCAAACTGTTGGTTTTTTTTGAACAATAAACATTAAATAAAGATATGCAGGCTGAGTATGGGAAGAGCCCCCCCCCCCATAACTTTTTTATTATACGTAATAGAACAGATGGTTCATATAAAAGTTTTATTAATTAAATTATACTATTTGATTGAAGTTGTAGATATTTTTTATAAAATTTTGTTCGTAAGATACGATCAACTTTTATTTTTTAAATAGCAAACAATAATTATTTCACTAAAATATAAACCGCTATTTTTTTGTCTTAAGTTGTTCTTTTTACTTAAATTGACGTTTTAGTTTGTTTAATTTTATTTTCACATAGCTACTTAGAATATTTGAATAAAGATTATTTCTCATTTCACAAATTCATTTACTTGTTATTTTTCTGGAATTGTTTCAAATACATTAATAAAAAGTAATAGACCATTAAAAAGACAAAAATGGCGGTTTATATTTTGGTAAAATAATTATAGGCTGCTATTTAAAAAATAAAAGTTCTAACTTTGTATAAAATGTCTATATCTGCCATCAAATAGTATAATAAAACTTTTTTATGAACAATTTTTTTTCTATTACTTATTATAAATTAACTGGGGGGGGGGGGCACCCTAAATATTTAAAATTTGTTTTTCCGAATTTAGGGCCCCCCCTATTATAATTTACTAAATCCGCCACTGCCTACTAGATTGAAGGTGCGGCTTTTCAATGGTATATTTAAAGAAGGCAAAAACGGTAACAGTCCTAAGATACAGGAACTAAAAAAGATGACGGTCTAAAAATTCAGTAGTCAGACTAGTAAAATTCTATTAGGTAAACTCGCTCCATCTGTGAGTATAATAATATCCAGTCTGATTTTTGAATTCAATGCAATCTTACTTGAAAAATAAGGTTTCAAACTTTAAAATTCTCGTATTGAAAAATTATATTTTGTGACTTTCATCTTTTTTCCCTTTGCTCATCAATTGTCATTTTGGTATGGTTCATAAACAGAACTTATTATTTTATCACGAATTTGTGGTTGAGTGCGTTAAATGACTGGTTGTAATTAAAAATAAATAAAGCATCAGCACGGGTTATTACCTATTTCAGGGTGTACCAATCAGCTTCTATCAAACTTTGGTAATAAAATAATGACATATGTCTACCGAAGACTCCTACTGAACGTTTATTAGACGTCACCTCATGGCCACTCAATCATAAAAGTGACCAGGGTTGACCTGATTTAAATCATGATTTAAATCGTGATATCAATCAACTGATTTTTAAAGTAAAAATCGTTGATTCTTATCAAAGATGAAAAAATTATTGAAATTATAATAAGAATGTATTTATTTGCTACAAAATTAGGTTCCCGGAAAATTCATCGCGGGTAAATTGATCGCGGAAAATTCATCGCCAGTAAATTGACCGCCGGAAAATTCATCGCGTGGTAAATTGATGGCCGGTAAATTGATCGCGGGGAAAATTGATCGCCGAAATATTGATCGCCGGAAAATTGATCGCGAGGAAAATTGATCGCCGGTAAATTTATGGCGTGGAAAATTGATCGCGGGGAATATTCATCACCGGTAAATTGATCGCGGGGAAAATTGATCGCTATATAGAGTATAACACCAAATCACTAACATTGCTCATACATGATAGGTAGTTTTATATTCCCCTTTTAATCTTTTTTTTGTTTCTGTGTAAATAAAATATATAATTTGTCTAAAACAGATCTAGTGATATGGTAAAATATTTTAATGGGTAAGTAAATTTAAACTAAATTATTAATACGAGTATATCTTATAAAAGGTAAAATGTACTCCATTGTTTTGTTATAAACAATATTTTTTGTATGCTTAAATATCCTAGCGATCAATTTTCCACGGCGATCAATTTACCGGCGATGAATATTCCCCGCGATCAATTTTCCACGCGATAAATTTACCGGCGATCAATTTTCCTCGCGATCAATTTTCTGGCGATCAACATTCCGGCGATCAATTTTCCACGCGATCAATTTACCGGCGATCAATTTACCTCGCGATCAATTTTCCGGCGATCAATTTACCGGCGATGTATTTTCCGGGCGATCAATTTATCGGCGATGAATTTTCCCCGCGATGAATTTTCCGCGATAAATTTTCCGCGATCAATTTACCGGCGATAAATTTTCCGGACACGACAAAATTATTAAAATACATACATACATATAGAAAAGAAAGGAAAACGAAAAAAAAATAAAATAACAACAAAAATATGTTCTAATAATATATATAATATCAGATACGCGCGTGCGTGGACGTATTATATACTAAGTTTTAAAAAAATATCAAATGCATTCTTCGTTTTATTAATGATTTCGTTTTTGTTTGTGAAATAAAATATTTATATTGCTTTTAAAACAATTAAAAACGAACAATAACACCAACAGATCTTTAAAAATAAAAAAAATATGATTTATTTGATTGTTTTAAGTGACCTCTGTGGTTCTCACTCCACGTTAGCATTGGGAATTTATCAAGTAAGACCTTTCAGATGTACGTATGCATTCATTATTATCCAAATCTGTGCAGAAAGAACATATTGGCCCACCCAAAATGAATAATACGCGTAATAAGTCATGCTGATATATTTATTTATTATTTTGTTAAATTTTAAACATTGCAAATATTATTGACGACAATCTGTTACAATTTATCTCAGTAGAATACTTATTGATATGTTCAAAACTAAACATAATGGGTGGTATGATGAACAATGATTAAGGGTGATTAGCGATGAGATGACTAGCAGGGTTTTAATCGATTATACTTCAAATAACAGTTATAGAAAAATTAATTGTACGAAACTTTTATGTGAAGTATTTTTCCCTATAACAATCCACAATCAATTGACAGTGTTAATACACTACTAGTCATCTCCTTGCTAATCATTTGTTAATGCTACCAGCTACCACCCAATGTGTAATTAGAAAAAACTATACAGTTTACTCGTATTTTAAATAAACATTTTAGCTGAATGACCATAATTCTTTTCGTAACTTTTTTTATTTTTTAATATTGTTCTAGAGAATTAATAGACCCGTTTAGTGATGACGTAGGCTAGGTTTCCAAACAGGAAACTGGCTGCCGCCTTGGTAACGGTTGCTATGTTATTTAAAATTGACCGCGAAACTAGTAGTGGAAGACTTCTCTTTGACCTTGACGTGCTTAGAATCAGCTGATTTGTGTGCGCATGTCATTTTGACAAGAACAATGTCATGTTGACAAGACCAATGTTTTGACTTATTTTGATTTTTAATTGCTAAAATGTTATTATTTTTAATTTTATGTATTTTACTGCCTAAAAATTATAAAATATTAACATTTTAGCAATTCAAAATCAAAATAAGTCAAAACATTAGTCTTGTCAAATTGACAATATTCTTGTCAAAATGACATGCGCACACAAATCAGCTGATCCCAAGCAAGTCAAGGTCGCTCGAGTCACGTGTCTGCTCGCGTCCTATAAAAGGCACAGATGAAATAAATATAATTGTTATTAGTACTTGTTACGTCTTATAAGTTGTGCAGTACATATTTTAAGGTTTTATTTTAAATTTGTTTCACCATGGTGATGTGTTTCGCAGCTAACGTCAATTATTGTAGCGAACGTGGAACTTATTATTAAGTGTTTTAAATTTCCAAAAGACTCAGATCTGAAGTAGGTTAGTATTTAATTGTAACAGAAGAAAACTTTAAAAAGTGTTTCTATGCTATTTCAATACCAAACAAACTTATAGGTTATGAGCGTCAAACGTCAAAACCTGGTTTAGCATAGCAACCGCCTTAGCAACAAAGACGCCTTTTTCTTCTTTGGAAACCTTCGTGACGTCACAACTAAACGGGTCTATTATTAAACTCATGAAAAAACTTGTGTTATTATATTTATTTAATTATTTAAAATTATTTATATTTAAAGCTTAGTTTTGAACATGTTAAGATTTATTTTTTTAATATTGAAGTATGTGCTTAAAACAATTTAAATTTAATTCTAATATTTAAATTAAATTTAAATTGTTATTATTAACAAATAAAATTGGACACAGAACCAGAACTTTAAAGGTATTTTTACATTTAAAAATAATTCTCTTTAAACTAAAAAATAATATTTTCCAGACCTATAAAGTTTAATGTGAATTAATGTGGACTGTAGATTTGTCTTATGAAAAAATTTCATATATGGGCAAATTGGTTGAGATATTCCAAAATATTTGAAAATGTTTAACCATTCAATTTTGTTGCAATAATTTTTTCTAATAAATATTTTGGATTATCATGTAAGTACCTAGAAAGTGAACAATTAATCATTACAAGCAAGTTAAAAGCTGCCATATTTAATAACATGGTTTTAAAAAAATCGACTCATTGATTCATTGAGTAAATACGCCATTAGATTTCAAAACAAATATTGATAAAAAATGTAAATAATATATTTGTAAAATATTGCTATTTAAGAAAATATGTATATTGAAGTATTTGAAACAAGTCTCGGATATGTGATAATAGGTAGCAGTAGTACGAAAATATTTTCAAAAACCCAAAAATAAAAATGAGCAATTTTGTATTAAGCACATAATATAATTTTGAAAGAATTTTGGTGTTCTACGCTTTTATTTATTTGGACCCTTTTTTGAAAATATTTATAGTAGCAAGTGTGTAAATATTAAAATAGTCTCATACTTATATGTCCTAACAACGATGTGCATTTGTCCGAAAAGAGTATTTAAAAATTTATTAAAATTTCCAATTTACTATTTTTATAACTTTTGTAATCAATGTATAGCTAGCTACATTTCCTACCAATACTTTTTAAATTTCATAATCATTTTTATTTATTGAGCACTTAATGTTAATACATAGTAAATGTGTGGAAGTTACTCATTTTCTATGAAAATGAATAGAAATATTCATATAAATTATTTGAATCAATATTTTTATAAGTATATAAATGTGCACTAATAATATAAGAAAAATTTACTTTAATTATAGAAATGCAATATTTTATATTTTGGGTTGAAGTACAGTTATTAATAATTTAAATATTATTAATAATTGTAAATATATTTAGATTTTATCGTATGTAAGTTAAATGAAATTGTATATTAAAATCACCTTTGCATGTATGTACATACAAAACATTTTATAATTAAATAAAATAATGCGATATTTGCAAGAAAAATGTATTTCAACTACATATGTTTTCGGAACATCATTTTGTTTTACAAGTTACAACTTATCTTCTTTCATTTAGACTTTAGACAACACTGCATTACCTATGGATGCATTGCACAGTAATTGCCCTGTGACGTCATATTGTCTGTCATCTAGCGGTATTTTTTTAAAGCTTTGTAGAGATGATTTTCCACCTCTTATTTTAAAATATCTTTTGCATATATGATTAAAATCATTTAATAATTCTAAATTTTTTGTCTAGACTGTTGATGTTAACACTGACATGATGGATTTTTGAATTTAAAAATGAAAACTATTTCATTTCATCATCTCTATGCGCAGAAAATCAATTGCGCATTGAAAACATCTCACTTTTTACTATCTCTCTCAGTACATGCAATGCATCCATTGTAGGGACTGGTTCAGTAACATGGTAAATAAGTGTATGTAGACGTATTTAATTGATTTTATTCCTTTATTTATAAGTACATACAGTGGTGTTTAGCTTTGGTGTATACAAACTGTAATTTGTGTTAATTAATTTCAGATGAACATGATGTGGTTAGATATGTGCTGATTAATTATTGAGAAACCTAACCTGTTGAACTTCGAGGCACACATAAAGGTCAGAAATACTTTTTTATATATTACTTTTAGCATACACATGAGATTATTTATATAAAAATTTGGTTACACAAACTTCCGGATCTAATATATTGAAGGTTATGTACTAAGTGAATTATTAATTCCACATAAATTGAAATTTTTCCTTGTAAAAGTCGTTTAAAATTTGCAAGTTACTATAAATAATGATTTAGTTTAAACAATCGGTTACTATTTAAATGCACATATTAAAAAGATTTTTAAAGAAAAATTAAATGAATATAAATGTCCTCTGAAGCACTGGTTAAAATTAACATTCTCTTTTGGTATGGATTTTAATTTAATGCATTTATATGATCAATCAAATTTTTCTACGTAAGAGCATTAAATTTAATAGAGTATTCCCAGTAGTTGATTTGGGTTGGTATCTAGGGTTTGGTATACGGTTACGGTGGTATAGGTACCACACAAATATATATTTTTTCAAACGTCGTAGAAATGGCATTTTTTGTGACTTGATTCACAAGGTAGAAATAGCTAGTTTGTATGCCGCCGGAGTAGACATAGCTAATTTCTACGCCGGCGGCGAAGAAATAAAATAAATAAATATCCATAAAAACTACATAAAATTAGCGAATAAAAAGAAAAGTAGTGCGTTTGAAAAAAGTATAGGCTGGATTGCAGTTTATCCAGAATAGTAGAAATTGCAATTTTTTGTTGTAATGACTTATTTTAGCTAAAATATAATAAGGAAACATAAAATTGGAGCGCGGAAACAGGTATTTATATATATTTTTGGAAAAATATTTTTTTAAAAAAATCCCGACAAAAACAATACCAACGCACAGTAATGTTTTAAGAATTTTTTTAAAAAATCCTGGCAAAAACAATACCTATCACGTATTTTTTAAGAAATTTTTAAAAAATCCTGACAAAAACAATACCAGGCACACACATTCAGCATCGCTCGGCCCACTTGGGCCCACTATCTTCATGTTAGTTTACAATAGTTTGACAGGTGAACGCAAAATTATAAATAAAAAATGTTATAAAACGTAGTATAGGAAGGAAAATAAGACATAATTTTGTAAATATACATTAAACAGTATTATTCGTATGAAAGCGTAAGTACCTACTTAAATATAGAAATATATATGTAGTACATCTTATCTAATTTTTTTCATAAAAAAATGCCAAAATCTCTTTAAATATAGCTTTCCGCGCCCAATTTTTAGCGGTATTTAGTGTTTTTAATGGTTTACCAAATATATATAACCATTAATATAAAATTCTTGAATTCTGAATAAACTGCAATTTAGCCAAAGTATATTGTGTTATTCGGAGTAAAAGTGATACTTTGTGTGGTGAGCAGGGAAGTTGGCACGACGAGCGAAACGAGTCGTACAATTGCATGCAAGGCACACAAAGACACTTTTATTCCGAATGACATTAATTTTTCAAACGCACTACTTTTCTTTTTATACGTTAATTCTATGTAGTTTCTATTGATATTTATTTTATTTCTACGCCGCCGGCGTAGAAATTACCTATTTCTACTCCGGCAGCGTAAAAATTTTCAGCGGCGTAGAAATGAAACTTCTATATGGAAGCGTAGAAAGGCCAAGGGTAAAATATTATTTAAAATAAAATGTTTTGAAATCTGTATTATAACTAGTATTACCACATTTTTAACACACTACCACTTTTTTAACTGGTATTACCACTTTTTTAATCGGTACTACTACTTTTTAAACTGGTATTACCACTTTATTAACTGGTACTGCCACTTTTTAAAAGTGGTATTACTACTTGTAAAAAATAGTAATATCATACCTAGTGTTGTGATAAAGGGACCAACTAAATCTAACGCACAAAAGTCACGTTTTGAAAACTCAGGCCGAGTTTTGTGCATTAGGTTAGGTTATTGTTGTTATATTTATTTAACTCGGAACCAGACTGCGGTCCATTTGTCGGAACACTAGGTACAGTGAAAAAATAATGATATTACTACTTTTTTAATTAGTAATACCACTTTAAAAATGTGGTAGTACCAGATAAAAAAAGTGGTAATACTATAATATTTTACCCTTGGCCCTTCTACGCTTCCGAACTTCTACCTTGCGAATCAAGTCACAAAAAAGCCATTTCTACGACGTTTGAAAAAAAAAATAATGTGTCATTCGGAATAAAAGTGTCTTTGTGTGCCTCGCATGCAATTGTCCGACTCGCTTCGCTCGTCGTGCAAACTTCCATGCTCGCCACACAGAGTATCACTTTTAGTCCTAATAAAACAATATACTATTCTATTGAATTACCACATTCTTAGATCATATACACATAATTCTCAGTTACATATTAAAATGATGATTTTTCGTTTTTCCTTTTTTTATCTCCAATCCATACAGTAAAAAAATGCCACTTCAACTACTAAGTATTTCGATTAAAGGGCCTTAATTAATTACTGTAAAAATTTTGATTAGCTCAAATTATTAATAAGAATAAAATTCTTAGACATTGGAATCAGAAATAGGTAATGCTTTAATAGTACTTCAGATGACATAACCTAACATTTATATGAAAATTACTTTATAATTTTAAAATATCTTCATTTTCAATAAAAATTGAGATATCAATAACGAATTCTATATGTAAGTCACTCGTAAATTATATGATAATTTAAATGAAATTCTTAATTTTTATAATACTGAATCAATAACAGAAACACAGTGCTACAGAATGAAAATTGCTAAAACAAATGTGCCTCTTATTAGTAAAGTAGATTTAATAAAAATAAGTTTGAATACCTTTGTTAGTAATGACAAATCCATTAAAAATAATCCAAGTAGATTGTTATCAATTTTATGGTGCTTGCTTTGTAATAATAACGTATTTTTCTGCAATATTTATTAGTAACATGAATCCTTAACACGTTTGATGCCGCTGACACTTATAAGCGACGGCTGATATATTGCGAAGGTGCCGCCGACTCTTATAAGCGTTTTAGACGCATTGATGCTTTAATTTTCCAATCTGGTCAGGACAGCAGTTTGATGCGTCGTACGTGTATGTAGTAATGTACAAATTTCGGACTTATTTTTTTGAAAGTTTCACTGAAAATTTTATTGAAAGTTTCACAAAATGTTTCACCATGAATTTCAATGAAAGTTTAAAAAACTTAACATGTCAGATGAATTTGAAATATTTGGATCTCAAATTAACTAATTTGAAAATAAATAAGAAAAACAAAAGCTTCAAGACAAAATAAAAATTTATTCAAAATGTAAAAAAAATAATAATTTAACTATTTAAAATAGAAAGTATCTTATTGTCTTTTGTATTTATTTCATTGAAATATCGCCAAATTCTACCTTTAATTTTCTCCATACTTAAACTGTACTGAATGGTGGGTTTTATATTCGAGAAATGCATGCATCTGCGCAAGTCTATGGGGACTTATACAATTCAAACTTTTTGGGCGCCATCTAGTGAGTAAAAAGTAATTAATAAGTAGTTATGTAGTGAGCAAGATTTAGCACAACACTTTGACATTTATCATGTGATCCAGCACGTGATCACAACACTGTTAAGGTTGTGTACAAATTGCCATGGAAGACTTTGTCCAACGAGTCTCAAAAACGGCTCAACCGATTTGAACAAATTTTGGTTTATAACAATTATATTAAACATAGATTGTAACGAATATTAAATAAAAAAAATTGAATTTGTTTTTATATAAGTAATCAAAAAAAAAATTACAACTTTTAATGTTTTTGGATTAAAATTTATTTCAAAACCATCTTTATAAATTAAGGACTTCAGATACATTTCATGTTTTAATAACAAACATGTAGTATTGGCGATTACCTGGCCAAAAGAATTGTCTATATACGACAATGTAAAAGTAGTTCAGCGTTATGTCGCATGGTGCGCCTTACGAATTCACTATCCTCTATACTCAAAACTAATTTCTCAACAGAGTTGCGCGTCGTGCAGTCGTCGCAGCACGCAGCAGAAACGTAAACTAAATAATGATATACCCAAGAATAATTAATAAAGTAAAAACAAACAAATAATATATATATATATATATATATATATATATATATATATATATATATATATTTCATATTAAAATTAATACAGTCAAATATGTATTTTTAATAAATATAAATTTATAAAAATATGTACATTTAAAAAGTATTACTTTTTTTGAGCGTCAATTATATATTGAGGATCTTTACATTTCTTATTTTTTCTAATTCGCCTTGCAAGCGAATGACACCCCTAAATATTTAAATAAAATAAATATATCATCACGGTATATTACGCATTGCTGGATGTGCCAATCTGTTTATAAAAATAAAACAACTGCATAGGAACCAATAAGAAATGTTTTCCTATACGAGCATAATAAAATACTCGTATTCATTATAGTTTAATCTTCCTTTAGGTATAAATGTAAAGGTGACGTATTAGTAGCGGCGCCAGGATGTAAATATAGGGTGGACACAAGGCACAATCAAAAAACGAGTGGGCATCAGGGGGGGGGGTCATAATAGGTCATGTAAATGTAACTGAAAAAAAAAGGCGCCGCAGGCAAATTTTTTTCATTCAAGGACAAATTGCCTTATAATTGAAAGTTACATTTTATCAAGGGATGTGAGCTGATAAACTGAAAATTGAATAACACCTGCACTTCTACTATTATAATAATTATATTTTAACTGACATCCATATTTTGTAATCAACATTAATATTTAAAAAATGAAAATAAAATAAATAAATATATCATCACGGCAAATTACCCATTGCTGGGTGTGCCAATCTGCTTTGTGCGCAGATATCGGTAATGATGATGATATATTTGTACCATGCGGGCGTTTACCAGTCGTCACCTCACGGGCACTCATTGCTGGCGTGGAGAGTGCATCACAGGGGTCAATTTAGTGCCATTTAAAATATTTGGCGTTGGTCGGGATCGAACCCGGTTCCCCAGATTCGCGACCAGACACTCAGGCACGCGGCCACGAGACCCCATAATATTTCAAAAACAAGCCATAAATATTAACAGTAAAATACAATACGTATTTAATTTTATCTTAAATTATAATATTTGCGGTTGTTTGATTTTGTTTTTTTTATCAATTTATGGCTTATGGTAGTTACCCCTATTACCCCGCGTCCCTTGCATTCGCGCCTGGTGAGCACCCGTTTATTTTAATAATAAAGATACGTAGGTATATGGTATTTTTTCATATACACACATGAAACGAAACAAAGACACAGATATCCATATTCGAATAATTACATATACCGAGTGTTTACTTTTTTATGAATTGCAGGAAATACTGTGGTGAAATTTGCATAAAGCTGTAATTTCTGCCCTATTAATTTTAGAACAAAAGTATAAATACAAATAATGTTCAGAATTAAAAATAAAATGTTATTCACAAATATTTTATATACCAAAATTATTATTTGTATGTTGGTAATGGGTGGGCACTTGGGTGGGCACAGGTCTTGTTCGGGTGGTAAACATTAAAAAAATTATTTTATTTTATTTTGGAATCATAAACTTGTTTATCCACCCTCAAAAACGGGCGCAATTTAGCTTTTATCGCCCGAGAGCTTATAAAGTTGCCAAGCAACAGCTATTTAAACGTCAAAATCGTCGTTTTTAGATAAATGTCAGACAACATAATAAATTCGATAAATCACACTTTTTTAACACCGTTGCTCGTAAAACTATTCGTATCCTTTCTCGTATATGTCTTTTCACTTCTGTGAAACCAACTTGCTCTGGGCAGCGTCAAATTCATTCGATATTTCTTTTGAATAATCGATATCTTCCATTTTCATTTGATACTAAATTAAAATTTGTTATAAACAAAGAATATAGCTAGAAACCACAACATACTTAAAATTCACAACGCCAGCACATCGATACCGAATATATACCCATTGAATCCTTGAATTTTGAGAACCAAACTAAAATAAAACGTTGTATGTACCACGGGCATAATCAAGATTATAGCACTCGGGAAAATTAAAACTCTCCGCTACGCGTCGAGCTTTAAATATTCCTCCGTGCTACAATCTTTTGATTATGTCCTTAATACATAAATAACTATTTTGTAACTAATAGTTTCTACACTTTATCATTAATTATATGCAACTATTTCAGTAAGATTTACTCATAAAAAAGCACTACACTGGGAACCCGCTGGCAACAAATCGCTCCGCTTCACTCCGTGTTGGCTCCTATCAACGCTTAATATAAGATCCTTTACTTTTCAGGGACGACAAGAATTTTATTAACCGTAGTTTTAACTGTGATGAGTTAGGGGCTGAAATGTTGGAGAAAAACTAGTTCTATTAGATGTAAAACCGATTTAGTCTTTATTTTGCATTTCCTCGCTCTGCGACCGATATCATTCGACTCTAGAGACTCAAAAAAAAATATAGTCAATTCATATAATTTTCACATTCACGTGTTCTATGCACGAATTACCGTTGACTCCTCTCCCTGTACGGTTCATTTTTCAAGGTTATAAATACTTTTTATCGCGAGACTCTCGCGAGATTTCTCTTTTCATATTACATTTTACATAAAATTACATCATAATGGCATAAGTGCATATTTTATTATATTTTTAATACATATTTTAGGATTCATCAATTTTTGGAACTCTAATAAAGAATAGGTGTATTTGTTTGAAATATTGTATTCATTTGCAATGGAATTTTAAAAATATTTAAAGATTTAATGAAAAATTAATTATACAATCCGCGTATGAAATATAAAACACCGATTCAATATGCTATATTTGTCTCTTTGGGATATTACAATAAAAATGCAAAGATGCTAACATAATACAGCGCACATAAAGAGAGAGAGATAGCAAATAAATAGAAATAAATATTGGTAACACAAAACGTGGTCTCCCGCTTTCGGCAGGCATTGGCGGCATACACGTAGCGACGACAGAAAGCGTGGCGCGGATGTTACGAGTACTACCACTTTTGTACACAACCTTAACTGCTTTGAAAGGAAACGTAAACATGTCAAACTCAACACATTTTTATATAATTATTTAAGTATATGACTCAGTGCATACCTTGCAATTAATTCATGTTTATTTCCACTTTTGTTCAAACCCCGGCATTCTAACCATCTTTTCAACTGTAAGACTGAATGGTTTTCAATGTTTTTAAACACAAATCGTGCCCCCGGTATATCATCTTGTGTTAAAGACATTATTTATTTGTGAACTTGTTTTTTTTAGTGATATTTCAAATTCCAGGATCACTACACTTTAGTACAAGAGATAATTAATAACAGGCACTACACAAAATAACATTACCAAAGTTTGCTGACTAAATAACAAACAACTTTTAAGATCAACGAGGCGAAGTGCTGAAGGGGAGAGCATGTGATTGAGTCGGCCATGGTATATTACCTTGCCTTTTCTTAAAATTTGTTGTCCTTTTCTAAATTGTGTGGAGGGAGGTCCGCCGCGGGTGACGCCAAATTTATAAGTCCCCATAGAGTTGCGCGGTGCATGCGCAGTATAGCTTATGAAAGTTTCATGAAACTCATTTTTCATTTAAAACTTTCAATATGAACCCTTCAAATGGCACATCACTAAGTGTATGTAAGCAAAAGCAGGCACTGGAGTAAAGGTAAATAAATTTTGGGATTAGGCAAGGAATGTCTAAATTAATGCGGCATCCAACGTGTTAAATTTCTCAATAATACTTACTTTCATTGCTAATTTATGATCAAAATAACATATATTTAAGTGACAAATGGATGTAAGAGTATTTTCAGACTAAAAAATATGAGAGTAATATTATTAAATAACACTTTTTGAATTTAGCTGTGTCCCAACAAAGGGACTGCAGTCTGGTCCCGACTTCAGGTATGACATCTCAATTGTGTCGACAGATATGATCAAGGGGTTTTTATAATTACATACGAATATCTACCGGTGAAACACGGTTAGATTGTCGAACCTTCTGTAACGTTTTTATTTATTTGGGTGAAGTGTAAATATTAGGCAATTATTATTCATTAAAATAAAGGTTTATTAATCTATAATTAAATATAAAAAAGGTATTAAATAATAACGATTACTAATATTAAATACTAATTTAAAATCTAATTAAGACTAACTATATTTAACTAGATGACACTAACACTATTTATTTAAACAAATAACACGACTATTTATTTATACGATCTTACTGATTATTTATTTCGACTATTTATCTCACTATTTATTTATTTAATCAATTAAGTGTCCACCTACCGACCTCCACAGAGTCTATATACTCAACTGACTCAACAGTGTCTCTATATTCAACTGCTCGGACAGAAGTCACACTTTTCACCTCACTATCTGTCTATTTATGTAACTCTCTCTCTTCCACAGACTCAGTATCACCGACTGTCCGTATGCCACAATGGAGTCCAATACCAATTTTTAAAAATGTTTTTTTCTGTAAGAATATGATGAACTAAGAATTATAGTGCAAACGCGACTTAAAAATTTTACGTAATAAGCGAGATATGAATTTTTAAAGTTAAGAATTTGGTGCGTGACGTAGCAGGTACTTACAGTGGTCGACAAACTGTTAGTTCTAGAGAATACAATTATTTCATGTTCGCATAGCTGAAATATTTTTTATATATAAACATATGTTATATTCACGATGAAATTATTATTATTAAACTTAAATAACATAAATAAAATGCATTTTTCCTAATAAAGTATAGAACAGTTTGACCATTGTTTGACAATATTGTAATACAAACTATGGCGGCAGATGACTCTAGTGTTTGTTCATTGATGTTCTCACGGTAGGTTGGCCTGACAAGCGCGCGAGTCTCGTTTTTAAATTCAGGGAACCAATCAAATTGCAAAGACCTGAAACGACATCCTAATTATTAATCGACTTTAGTCACTTGTAGTTTGCGAACTAGTTACTATTTAAATAAAATTCTTTCACTAATACTCATTAATTTACGTATATTTTCGCATTTTTATCAAGATAGTTAAAATATGACTATGGTATACTACCCCATTCTTCAACACCACTGCCAAGTATCCACTTCCACCTGTCGTTACTGTCCCCGTATACCTAGCTTCCCAATACGCTTCAATACTACAGAGTATTCTCTTCCACAGTTATCCCGGTATACCAGTAACTTCCCGACTCGCCGTTACTGTCCTTGTACACTATAGCTTCCCAATACTCGTCAACACTACCGAGTATTAACATCCACAGGTATCCAAGTTAACCAGTAACTTCCCTTCCTCCACTCGACACTATACTGCATACGCTCACAACGATATTGCTGTGAATGTCTCTCTATGTAACTAACTAACTCCCGAGCATAGCTGCGTCCCTTTTATACAGCTACCATTAACTTCCAGAGAGCTCTAGAATGTTCGACCGCATAATAACAATAAACACAAAAGGTTCAGGCGACCGGAAGTAATTATACACTTAGACGCTTGTTCAGTAATAAAAGTAACGCTTGGAGAACTCGGACCAAATTTGTGCACCGTATTCTTGTTATATTTATAGAAATATACCATTACTGTCGTCACAAATGCAGTCTTGACCAGACTGCGGTCCCTTTTTTGGTATACTAAACACAGCGTTTGAATTAATATTTACCTCTAATTTTATAAAATAACTTATAGTAAGCATTATCAATATTTGAACACTGTAAAAAAATAAAATTGTCAATAATTGTCCTGAATCTTTGCTCCCAGTAAATAAATTGAACAAAGCAAAAACAGTATGAACAAAATTTGTGCTGATATTAAACAACATCGGAAATGCAATCCACTTCATTTCTAATTTATGCAGAGTTACTAAATATTCATGTAATTTTATTATTCGTTCTAATGCATCATACATATTTTTCTTTTCCATTTCACTGTATTTATCAAAATATTCAATATCATCGTCTAATTTTTCTAGAAAATTATTTATTTGTGCAAATTGCATCCATACATATCTGTGGACTTCACAAATTATATGTAATACCGTGCACCGAATAACTACTGGATATCCATAAGAAAAAGTGTCTAGTGTTATTGTAGCCCAAGTTTTCGTAGTTAATAATCCTGTAATGATTGGAATCGGTACACATAAAGCTCCAAATATAACATTTATATAAGCGGATCTTGTGTATGAAACTTTCATATTCATTATTTTCAGCATTTTATCGATTTTTGCAATTATATATACGACTTCAATAAACGTTTTATGGTTAAAAATAAATAAAATAGTTGTTATTGTAACAGAAAACGACACGAAACTCAATTGCATTGTTAAACTTATAAGCATAAAATTATACCTTATGGTATAGAGTTTCAGTATCTGACAACTGTATATGAAAAAAAGTACAGCTAAAATTCAACAATAATTAATACCATTTATAGAAATTTTTATTGGTAATCTTACATAAAACATGCATCACATTTCGTATGTTTGGTTTCTGTGGTTCTAACACAACTTTTCCATTTTTTTTAAACATTTTATATGGAAGGTAGGCTGATATAATAAAAAATATTCTGAATTTTGAAAGATATTCAAAAATATCATCAGTTTCAAACCAATTTTTAATCTTTCTGTATGTATTCATTTTGAAAGTAAGAAAAATAATTATGAAAACAGTATTATATAAGCTTGTCTTTAATGATATTGTTATCTAAAATCTCAAAACCAAAAACAAGGTAGAAATAATCATCTCATCTTCTTTTCTTTATAATCAGTTGAGTGAGGTTTTAGATAATTAAAATATAAATTATAAATTTTAGTTACTTAAAGAATAAGCTAAAAATACAGGGTTATAAAAATTTGACATTAACAATTTTTTTTTGTACTTTTTTGTTCTAATCCATAGCAAGCTTTATTACAAAAACCAAAAAGTATATAATTTTTAAATTTACATATCTCGCTTATACAAAGGGCTAATTTAATAATATTGGTTGTGTTAGACGCAGAATTTATTTCTCTAAAACTATTATTTGATGCATTTATTTCTAAAATCTAAATAAAACCATTTTATTCAAGAAAAACTGTTAATAACTTCAGGTAATATGTCACTTCCGGTTAGCCTATTTGAACCAAAATCTACTATGTTATTCCTATTGATATAAAAAAGTTATATACAAAATCCGAAAAGTTTTGGTTTATATTTTAAAATAGTTTTTCATTAAAATCTATTATAGGCTTCAAGTGAAGTACCATTTCTGGAAATTATGTAATGACCAAAAAGGGAGGTGCACAACTAGATGTCATAATAGTCCTAAATACAAAATTTCAACTTTCTACGGCTTAACGTTTTAGAGTTATGCGAGATACGTACGTACAGACGTCACGACGAAATTAGTCAAAATGGATTCAGGGATGGTCAAAATAGATATTCCTATTGAAACCTGAAAACCGAAATTTTTCGCGATTACAATACTTTTTTTACTATGTACAAAGAAGTATAAAGTGAGGAGCTGTTGGCGAAAATAACAATCATTTTATTTGAATTTGCGATAATGAAAAAAAATCTTTTTATTTTCCATTTGCTGAATGAGGAAATATTTCTAAACAAAGACAAGTCATTCTTTTGGGCAACAGAGGATAATTTTGTAGCTAGTGACATCTGTCGTCACAATGTGATTTCAGAACATATGTTTTTCTAGTTGCTAAGTTCATTGTTGTAGTTTAAAAAGTCGTAAGTTATTGAGTAAATAAAGTGCAAATAGTGAATAATAATAAATAGTGAATAAAGTGACATCTTGACATTTTCATCAAAATGACACTTTTCTTTTTAAATTTAACTGAAGATTATGGTGTTGCAAAAAATTATGTATATAACTCGTGACTAAAGTGTTTTTTTTTTCATTTGTGCGCATTAAAGCTGTCGCTACCGCTCGTATTTTAAACGGTTCACTCATGAAAAAAGCCCTGTTTAGCCACTTGTTATATAAAATACTAATTATAGGATATTGTAGAAACCCTCAAATCTTACAATTTTATAACTTGTGACTAGATACTTTTTGCGGAAAACAATTTTACCAAATTGTTTAACATCCTTGACACTTGAAAGTTGGTAATTTAGATGACGTTGTATATGTAAAACTCATATTTACGATATACGGACGATGGTTGTTTTTGTCAAAAGCTTCTCAGTTATAATAATATTAAAAGTGAAACAAATGGGAACTGTACAAGGGTCACGCTCGCTAGAATTATTGACAAAAAGAAAATCAGATAAGATGGAGAGAATAATATTTGTATTATAATTTATTTATGTTATTTGAAATTAAGTTTAGAACTTGGTTAATTAATTTTTTAGAGTATCGTTATGAGTGCAATTATGGAAATAACCAGAAAGCATTTTCTTCAGGTTTTGGCAAAAAAGTAAAATATATTAATAGAACATCCGCCATACTTACCTGATTTGGCAATGTGAGACTTTTGGCTATTTTTCGGACTAAAAACAAGATTATGGGTTGCAAATGATATTGATACTGCAATAGGGGATTACAGCTCAATCGAATTAAGAGAAATTAGTGAAAAATTGTAAAAGTATATGCTTAATAATGAATATTAATAAAGAAATAAAATGATATAATTGAAATACTTCAGAAATCAGGGGGTTTTTGTTATAGCAGCTCGTCACTGATATGAAATCCATATATATTATTTTGATTGGCGACTTAAAGACCACCTATAAATATATAACGAATACCGAGTTAGGGGCGGAGCCTACTACCAATAGAAGTAGAGAAATTCAAATAGTGGAGGCGTGGCTATCAGTCCAGTAGTGCAATTCTCAAACAGTTTTTATTTGAATATAAATATTTTGCATTATACATAATAATTTAAACGCATTTCCAATTATAAAACCTGTCGACTTGTACAGTATAATATTATTCATTTATTTTTTGTAAATATAATTTAGAAATAGCATATATTTCAAGAACATTTAGGTCCACGGAGAAAATAGTTTGATATAAAAACTTATATACGTGACATCACATCTATATTTTCAAATTTCGGAGGACTATAACTCGCTTATTAATAGGAATTTTTTCACCGGATTTTCACCGATAGTCATAGTTTTACTTATATGTTCAGATGAAATTATTTTAAAAAATGGTGGAATCCCCTATTAAAGATTATTTTAAAAGCATTCCAAAAGAAAATGAAAATGTTTAAGAAGTGAAAGGAAAGAATGTTGAAGTTTATTATTGTTAGAAGGAATTAATTTGCACATACTTAAAATAAAAAATATGAACCCTGTTTCTTCTTCTCCATAATTCTAGCGTGAAATTTCATATACGTAAAAATAATAATTATAATGTCAATTTGGTTTAAATTTTATTTACAGTATTCATATTTATAATACAAAGAAATACCAATAATAAGCATATCAATAATTCATCAAAATACATCGTATATCATCTTATCCTTGAACTTTGAACCCTCAGCTTCTGTTTCGCTATCAAGTGCCTCTATACTTGCAATATGTCCTTCCTAAAATATCATCCCATGGAATCTGGGCCTCCAGGGGTTTGACGTTGTGCGCTGCCATCTGGTCCCGCACCTACAAAAAATTCATAGCATCAGATCCCACTGTGAGGAAAGCGCAGCTTTAGTGCCAAACAGGGCCCCCGCCCCAAATCCTAACCATAAATGTGCGAAACAAATTAAATTTGGTTTTTGTGACTACGGTTATTCGCAGGGATTTTAAATTTGTAGATTGGGTCAATAAAAATCTTATAGTAATAAGAAACTCAACCGGATTTTTTAAAAACGCTGAAACAAGTCGATTTTAGTTTTTATAAATTCACATTAATATGTGCGATTCATCTTCTGACTTTTATTTATTTTAAGTTACGTCATTACAAAAAAAAAATTAAATGACAATATAGATTTTTAGTAGTGGTATCCTATACTGATTTTTCTTCCCTTTATGATCATGCAAACAAAATTCTGAGAAAATAGATTGCATTTTTCAGTTTAGAATTTTTCGTTCATAAATTTTTTAAATCTTTAAACACTTAATGTTTGAAAACCCATCCAGTAAATAAGATATTGGATATTGTTGTGAACAGGTATTATGATAACTAATGTATCATATTGAATATAAACTATTAATTATTATTTCAGATTGGACATATTGTTCTTATAATTTCAAAACTTTTCGAGACAATGGTTGTTCATGTTTTTAAACTATGTCATTGGCTTTGTGAACTATATTACTTAATAAGAGTTTGATAAATTTGGAACACAATGTATGTAGAAGTTGTTTGTTGTCACATTTTCACATTTCAGTTTTTCTGATATTACAGGAGCAACGATTGATAATATTTGTTGCAAGAGTTTATAGTTTTATGGAATGGCTGCAAGTCCTTTTTACCTTCCGTCACCCTTAGGTAAGGAAGGTATTGTCTTTGGTCAAAAAATTCGATGATGAGTTTTTAATCAATAAGCACGTTTTAGGGTCCCTAGAATACGAATTTACTATTTTTACGATGATGTCTGTATGTGTGTGTGTGTGTATGTGTGGATGTGTGTGTGTGTGTGTGTGTGTGTGTGTGTGTGTGTGTGTGTGTGTGTGTGTGTGTGTGTGTGTGTGTGTGTGTGTGTGTGTGTGTGTGTGTGTGTGTGTGTGTGTGTGTGTGTGTGTGTGTGTGTGTGTGTGTGTGTGTGTGTGTGTGTGTGTGTAACAAAATTTTCGTCTGCGATAACTCTAATACTACAGTTACAAAAATTATAATTTTTCGTATACTTCTTCGTTACATCCATATGAAGAGCTGATTAGATTTTGGTTACAATTGGTCAACCGAAAGTACCATCATTTGAAGATTTTAACAGTTTTTATTGAAAAAACTATGTTAAATACAATTTTTTCACATTTGATGTTATTATAAATATTAAAGAATATTTTATTCTCTATACGATTTGACTGCATTTTATACTTATATATACTATAGTTAAAAAATTATAAAGAAATTAAATTTCAAAAAATAGCTATAGCTATGATAACAGCTACTATATTAAGAAAATTCTGATTGAAAGATGTCAGTGTCAAATGAAATTGACATAGTGTGTTTGTCTTATAATTTTTACTGGAAATATAGGATCTTTTGCTTTCTGTATGGAATTTGTATAAAATACATACAACTGCTTTAAGGTAATGTACAAGAAATAGAATATTTAATTTAATAATAATAATAAATCTTTTATTTCTGCAGATACATTATACCTACTGCATATAGAAAACGTCACAAAATAATAATTTTCTGTATGAAATTTATATAAAATACATGCAACTGCCGGAAGGTAATGTACAAGAAATAGAATATTTAATTTAGCAAGGAACTTTCCGTATGAAATTTGTACAAAATACATAGAACTGACGGAAGGTAATGTGCTGGCCACATCAGATTTTTTATATAAGAATTAAATATCCAATCAAATTTTTTAAAGGGTAATTCCAATCATCTCTATCTATTTTCTTAATTAACTATATAACGCTTCATTCTTATATGGCTTAGAAAGAAGATTTAAACACTGAAATACACAATATTGTTTCATTATTGTGTTTAATTTCAACAGAAATAAGTGAATACTATAATGATTGCAATACAACAATAATTATTATATAATACAATATTATATAATAACGAATGCTAAATGAAAACTACGTTGAGACTTTATGAAACGACATCACAAAACACACGTCAAAAATGACAGCGAGAATAAGTCGCGCCAAAACGACAAGTTTGGAACTAGAGTTTCTGTTTGACAGATATTGTGATGTTTCCCGGCCTTGTATTAATAACGTAGGCTACGGTAAAACAGGCTGGCGCAGAGCAGCGCCACCAAGTCTATTACAGAATAAACTGAAAAATTAAATCTAGATATCTTGATTATTCATAATTATTAAATTTTCTGCCCGATTTTTCTCAGAATTTTTGTCATGGAACAATATGATTTATTTGCATGATCAAAAAGAGAAGAAAAATCACAATCGGATTCCACTACTAAAAATCTATATTGCCATTTAAATTTTTCTGTAATGACATAACTTAAAAACAAATGAAAGTCGGAAGTTTGGAAATACCCTATTAGTCGGGTGCTGATTATTATTTTTTGAAATAAATTAATTTCTTGCTATTATGCTTCATATATGGGAAAATATAAAGTATTTTAAATTAAAGTATGCAATATTTTTCTTAGTAATCATTTTTATTTTAATAATTTGTTATTTTCATAAATAATTAAATAAAAAGATTGGGGCCAAAAATAGTCATAAAATACCATCACTCCCTGCCCCCACTCCTATGACGTCGTAGCACATACATTACGTCATTGACAGCCAGTAGGAAAACAATTTGTCTATCACATACGTTTTTAAATAAATAAAAGTAGGCGATGTATGTACTGTGACGTCACATTCTATTTCAGATTTGTAGTGACAGCATGCACTTTAGAATCCTATCTAATGAGGCATTTGTTTTCGCTTTTCGCCACGAAGCGAAAATTTGGTATCATGCGTGTCTCAAAATATTCGCCTGCAAGCGTACGACTTGAGGCGAAAGTATTAAACTAACGTCATTATTTTATCACAATTCAATTAAAAGCTAATTTATATATTTATTATATACAACTGTCATAATATTTATTTTAATAGTATACAAGGCAAAAATTCCCAAAATAAAAAGCGAATAAAGAATTCTAAAGTGCATGCTACCAAGATTCGTAAAAGTAAAATCGAATTCGCCTGTTTTCTATGATAGAATTCTAAAATGCGTGCTGTCACTACAGTATTGACGGCGTGCTGCCAAATTTGCGATAATGTGACGTCACTAATAGAATTCTATACGGCATACTTCCACCACAGTTGACTTTTTCAAAATATTATATTATCATACGTAATATAACAAGTGATATGATTATCATCGATGATATTCTCGAGTGAAATATGCTGCTTCGGTTTCACGAGCAATATCTTCGATTATTAATCATATCACGAGCTTATATTTAATTAGAGAATATAATGACACATTGTGTGTTCTGCTAACCTATCTTTTGATATATTGTATTACAACATTGTTAATTTGACAACTTTGTTATTATTTTAATCGTTGTTGATATAAACCCAACGATTATCGCACATTTTTATACTCTAAATTAACTGTCAATATCAAATAAAGAAAACAAATCCCTTAGTAACGAATATAAATAAGGTGATAATTTCTTTGTTTTTTATCATCGCTGTGATAGACATGTAACTAGGGAGATTCTGAATGTTGATTGGCGGAAAACATGTCACGTGACTCATGAAATATAATCTCCAAATTTCAAAAATTAATTGTAAAATATCTAATGAATATTTCGTGATATTCTTAAATATGACGCTATTTAAAATTCTTTTTAAATTTAATACCTAGAAGGCATATAAAAATTCTTGCAACGTTGCAACAGCCCTTTCCTTTGACAATAACATCTTTTATATTATTTTTACTTTATAATTTTGCAATTTTTATGAGGATAACAAAGTGGTCCTTCTTTTAAATATATATTTAAATTTCAATGACTTTTATCTACCGTTACTTACATGTTCTACTTGTCGAAATACTCTGATCAAATTCTTCCCCGCTAACTTTTCAATGTCATTTTCACTCCATCCACCAGTTTCTAGTAGCTCTGCTAGTAGATAAGGATATCGGGACACGTCTTCTAGTCCTCGTGGTGTCCTGCGCACATGTAAATGTGACTTTATAAAAGATAAAACAAATAGTCCGAGTGTAACACGTGGGAGCAAAAATATAGGGCAGTAGCGTGTGAAAGCGAAAAGTTGTAAAGTTGTGTCCCCAAGCTTTTAATCAATCAACTTGATTTATTATGGTTTATCTACCCTACCCTCTTCACTAAAGAGATTTTTTGGTTTATGTGATTTTTATTATCCCAAATAACGTTTTTTGTAAAAATAAAAGGGAAAATGTGTTTTCTAAAATACTTCCGACTAATTTGATTATTTCGACAACATACGAGTACAATTTAAATTTAAATAATAAGAATATCATAAAATTAAACTGTTTTTAATTTTCAAATTCATTGTCGAATTTAAGGAAATAAAGTATAAAAATTAACCATTGTGACTACCAATAATAATGATAAAAACTATATATTATCTTATAATTTCACTGAAATTACTATTTGAAATAAAAAAAATTGTAACGGCGCTATAACTCTGACGTCACGTAAGAGAATGAGAGCAGTTTACAAAGCTAAAAGTAGGAATTTAATAAACCGAATTTTATTACTTAATGATTTCGAGTAAATATTGTCAATAATGACTACGTTTATCTCGATAATTCAAGCGGCTTCAAGTATATTATGACTTGAAAAATCCTATTGGTTTATCTCAGCGGATTGAAAATAGGATTGAGTTATTTTCAATCTTCTTTAAATACGTATCGGCTAAAAAAAGATAGTTAAATACTCGATTATGCAGACAGACAGGGAGAGGTATATGATCTAATCTAAAAATTGTCATGTTGTTATTTGTCTTCTCTTTCAAAAACATTAAAAAATATTTGTTTCTTGATCACTCCAAATATTTCGCTTTTGGACTATTTCCAACGTATTGCGGATGTGCGCATGCGTAGTTACATTTTTTGAAGCTTCACTGTTTATTTCGACAGAAGTCAAGCCGCTTCGTAAGTCCAAACCTGTTATTTTATAGGCTTGACTTGTCATTTTCAAGCGGCTTGAAATATTTATCTCGATCGTTTATTTCGAAGATTGAAGAGGGATTTACTAAATTCAAGCGGCTTCTAACGTCGAGATAAACGTAGTCAATGATAAATTAGTAAAAATTATTAATGAAACAATGTGTAACTTATCAACATAGGCATTTCATACAATAAAATAAAAATATTTTGATATTACACAACAGATTGTTTTGGTATAAATTTGGTTTGCATTGAAGTGACAATGCCATATCACATGACGTTGACACTTCAACATATGACATTGACCTCCAAACCATTTGATTCATATGGTTTTCGAAGGCTGTTTACTTTCATCATTTTCAAAATGTAACCTGAGTTCTTAAAAGTAATTTGTCAAATGTACTCAGTCAGTATTATCATATATAATAAGTGGTAAATTTTTGCCGGAAAAATTTTCAGATTGTTACGAGAGCTAGTTGCCTAGCAAGTTATTGAGTGGCATTGACAAAAAAATCACGAGTTCTCAAACGAGTGATTTTTGATCAATGTCACGAGATAAATTGGCAACACGAATGATATTCGGATGACTATTTCCAAAATAAAAATCAGGTAATCATTTATATAATTTTTTTCTTGACAAAAATCTTATAATTTTTATTGTGCTTATGTTTCAGTTTGCTTTTTCAACGTTTTAAATAGATTCCTGTCCGAATCGACGCGTTCTTAATAAAAACTGATAACACTGAAAATATACAGATTTTGACAGGTTATAAACAATATGTTTCTAAAACGTCAAAAAAAATTCACTTATCAAAACTCACTTACTTGTAAAAATACAACATCTTATTGGCTTAAAGCATGAGAATTTTTTTTTGTGACGGTGTTTTGTCGAAATGAAACATGGTAACTAGGTAGAATCCTGAATTTGGATTGGTTTATATATTTATGAGTTAAATAGTCAACATAAATGTACCGAAAAACTAAATTTAGGTAAGGTAACTTAAGAGGCATATTTACCCCTGTGCTAAAATATGAAGCGAAAACTCAAATAAATTGATCCTCTACTAGAACTATTAACATTTTAAAAAATTCAACGCAACACAAACTTACTTGCGATATTAACCTGTATTTTAAAAAAATAATTATTGAAATTTATTAGTATTTGACTTTGATTTTATGGGAAAATCGAGAAATGCTATTTTGCCTATAAAATCAAAGTCAAATACTAATAGATTCAGTAATTATTTTTTAAAATGTAGGTTAATATCGCAAGTAGGTTTGGGTTTTGTTGAATTTTTTAAAATGTTAATAGTTCTAGTACAGGAACAATTTATTTGAATTTTCGCTTCATATTTTAGTACAGGGGTAAATATGCCTCTTAAATGCCACACGTGTATTAATGGTGGTAGGTCTGTAATGTGTAAAGTAAATAAAATACGAAAATTGTAATGTGTAAAGTAGTGCTGTTGACAAAATTCGAATTTTCGAATTTTGAAATAATCGAAATTCGAAAAATAAGCTTTATACTTTTTCGAATTACGAATTTCGAAGTCAAAATTCGAAATATTTTTCGAATTTTGTAATTCGATAGTTGAAGCTGGCATCTATTTATTCGTGTTTAACAATGACATGACTTGCTTAAACCTGCTCTCTGAGTCCAAACACCGAGATTTGTCGTTTATTTGTTGAAAGTAAAATATTGTTAATTAACATGTCGCCGCGAAGTACAATTTGGAAATATTTTTTTCTTAAATTAATAATAACAAAGCAAAGTGTAATAAATGCCAATTAACTTGCACTTGAAAATATTTTTTTTTCAAAATCAATAGCACTAGTGTAAATTAAGTACATCGGAGTATAAAATATTTATTTATTCAATTAACCCAATGTAATGACTGCATTAATGGTATTTCTTTCATTTAGCGAGCTATAGTATCCTAGTATTTATATCGTTGCAATACACGATTTCAGATTGAAATGACTGTGGTCATGTAGTATCTGTGCTTACATTAGTTCCATTACAAATGGAGAACCATCACCACGAGACAGAAGCACCGAGCTCTCAATTCTCGGATCCCAGATGTGCAGTTCACAGCTTGGGCTACAAGACCACAATTAAATGTCACTGTTACCAACTAACGATTTCCAAACACTACAAGGGTATTGTCAGTTGATATTCTGCAGTACAACTGTTATTAAGACTGAAGAACATTCTATATTAACTCCTTTGCGGGTAGTTAAAACGGGGTATTGTATTTGCAAAAAAGGAAAAAATAAAATGGTAAAATACTTACATGTTAATGCCGTCGAATCCTGCTCCGATTCCGACATGGTCTATTCCTGCTACATTCCTGATGTGGTTGATATGCGCTAAAAGGAAAAACATATTTATACATATTTTATATAATATTGATTTTGTTCTTGAAATGTTCCCACAAAAAAGTTTTATGTAGTAAGGAGAATTTCCAAGTAAGCGCGTTTAAAAAAAATCTATTTTTTCCTTAGGTATATCGGAATTAAACTAAGATAATGTCTAACAATTTATTAGAAAAATGAAATTAAATTCTTATTTAACTCTCAAGTGTGTTAATAAGGGCTATTAATAATAATGGTTCAGATTATTAATTGCAGAGGTGGGCGCGGGCCGTGATTTGGACGTGAGCGTGAGGCACTAAAAAATTATCGTGCGTGATCAGGCGTGATTGAAATTTAATCGGGCGTAAGAACAAGTTTTCTACTATTTTTTATTTAAAAAATTGTCAATTTCCATCTTTTACTTTACGTTATACTGAATCGTAAAGGTCTTATTACAGAGCTCTCTTTTTAGTGGTAAAGAAAAATTTACGGGCTGTTAAAACCATAGCAACATGTATTCAGATTTATTTATTCATTATTTCGCTTCGCCATATGTTTCCAAAGACTATTACGATCACATACTTTAATGTATTCTGCTGTACGTTCCAATATTTTTTTTTTTCAAATTATTTACGTTTCAATATATCATAAAACATTGTACAATGCTTAACCGTTACTTGAACTTTACGAGCTCGCACGGATAACAAGCTCACTTCTCTCGCTCGTTAGGTGCCGTGCACGCCCGTAAAGTTCTGTGTAACGGTCTTGCAATATAAATTACTACTACGTCCTTGTTATTATTAGTATGTCCAAATATGTCATCAACAGTATTTTTTTTTTGCATAAAAATAGTGTTATTGTTGTACCCAAAATTGTATACACAGTTGCTCCGATTTCACGATCATAATTTTGTTAATAAACTTGTTACCAAATTTATGATATTTGTGATGGAATAGAACATCCTATTTGTCCATAAACATTTGTTTCCAATGAAACTAATTTGTTACCTAACTTATTACAAATTTCATAACAACTTGTGACTGTGTTAAACAGGCTTAAATGTACATAGACACAATCACGTGACCCGCCGGGCGTGAGTGCCAAAATAAAATCGTGAGCGTGAGTGATCGTGAATCAAACAAAAAGTAGTGCGTGATTGGTCGTGATTACATTTTTAGTTACGTGAGCGTGCGTGATCGTGAATAAAAAGTTACTCACGCGCCCACCGCTAATGGGGTAGTTTTAGAATTTTTTATTTATTAAAATATTTTTAAATCTTAAGCGTTTGCACTTTCATATTTTGTAATTTTTTTAAAAAGTACCAGAGAAAAATATCTTAAACTTTTGCAATATTTTCTTCCCGCCATTATGACGTACGTAACATCAACTATGTGCGAATTAGGTCTCGACATACGTGCCCGAAACATGCTTCATAGAAAGAGATAGAAGCAAAACACGGCCACCTGTTTATGTTTACATTTGACACTTGGCAATTTAATTTCTGTATTTATCGTATTTTCTAGGTTTTACATTTACATATTTAAAATCAAATATTTTGCTTCTTGCGATTTGACATTGAATTTGACGTTTCAATATCAAATATAGAAGACATACGGTTTCATTTTAAACACACAGACCAATACTGCTGATTTAATTTGTGACTTACTGTGTACATCGTGATAGAAAATCAGTTTAATTGTCAGTTTAATTTTTTTAAGTCCGATGAAGGTCGTCTGTATCATGAACGAATTAACAAATTTGCATACATTTATCTCTCTCATTTGCAATGACAAGCGGCGTATAGAGTATAGATTTTACTTATAATTTATTTAGGACATTAGTTTAGGAATCAAATTAATTAATAAAAATAGTTCTCCTTTAATAGTATATTCACTCTGTTTTGTTTGCATGCAAGTCCTATATCACAGTGGACAAGTAGTATTTTTCTCTTTTGGGGCTATTACGTCACGAGAATTTTCAAAACAAATTTAAAAATATGGGCCTAATATTTTTTTAATCAGGTTTAACATAAGAACATCACAAAATCGTGAAAAATCCTATTCAATGATTTCAAAAAGTCTACCAAATCAGTTTTCATTTATCGCTGAAATTTTAACTGTTAACACCCCCCAACCCAAGGGCATAACACTGGGTTTTAGTTAGAATTTGGAATAGTTATTTATATAAGAGTCAAGTACAGACATTTTACTGCCGAGTCATGTATTAATTTTTTTCTGAAACCCTCTGTTATAATAAAAATTAATTTTAAATTTAATAATTAAATCTAATTTTCTGCAAGTAAAAGACCTTTTTAATTTAAAGAGATAGAAAATATGCGCAATGGGAATCTGCACATAGTAAGAACAATTGAGATCTATAGCGTTTTTCTAAAAAAAATAGACGTAGAATGTGAGAAAAATCTTCGGCAAATTTAAAAACTTCTCAAAAGATGTAACAAAAGCTTTTATTGGAACTAAAATGTCTATCGATACAAATTTTCACCGAGAATACAAATATTTTAATGACTGCTATATTTTTGACGTTTCGTTTTACAGCCCAACTGGCAGTTGTTAGCGCCATTTTACCTACTATTTGCAGCGATAGAAAGAGATATCCGTTAAATTGAAAAGGTCTATTAGTAGTGCGCTTCTCTCGTTTCTAAGGTGAGAGAAAAAAATTAGTAAATAAACGAAAACCAATAAATTACTGTCAGTTTTACATTTTTGGTGCGTATACATTTTGCATTTTTGGCACGAAAATATTACTTTCGCCCCTATTTTAGAAAAAAATATTTTTTCTTAAAAATATATGAAATATATCATAAAGTTTAAATGAAAATAAATTTATGGATGTTACAGCAAAATTTTGCGCATATTCCGCAAAGAACGGTGCGACCATATTAGATTCTTAGCACTTCAATTCAAGAAAAGTTCTTGCGAACTTCTTCGATGTAATCAAGGCGAAAATATTTTTAAAGTGCAATTTCTCCAAAATATAGTCATATTTGAGTGAAATGTGATTGTGCTACACTATTATTCACGAAAGATGACTATTTAAGGTCATTCTTTCGAATAATGAATAAACATCACTTTACAACAGTAGCTTAGCAACATTTTGTATTAGAAAGAGAAAGATTATTTGACCTATGTCTATTTAATTTATGTGGTGTGACAGATATACGTAAATAGTGGCATTAAATTATTATTCACGAGAGATGACTATTCAAGGTCATTTGTAAGCCGTCTGATATAATATTACTTGCAGATAACTTCATTGCATTTAGTATACATAGGCGTGCAACATAAAATATTTATGGACACATTTTAACTAAAAAAATACGAGTAATTCATTTGAAAATTATGTTTCTTTTTAAATAATGTCTTTCTGAAAGATTTATATTCTCCACTTATGTTTTTGCTAAATATAAAAACATAGACTTAACTTATAAACCAAGGAATAATAATTTGACTTAAACGTCAACGCCACTGGATAAATATTAGCACAGAGGGCAGTGTAGTAGATAATTAGATATCTGTAACTCTACGACATATGTCATTATTATTTTTAATGTGTTAGAAAGTAATGCCACTATTTACGTATATCTGTCACACCACTTAAATTTAATAGACATAGGTCAAGTCATGTTTCTCTTTCTAATACAAAAGGTTGCTAAGCTATTGCTGTAAAGAGAAGTGTATTCTTTCTTCGAATAAATGACCTTGAATAGTCACCTTTCGTGAATAATAGTTTACTTTCTAACTCACTATAAATAATAATGACATATGTCGTAGAATTACAGATACCTAATTATCTACTGCACTGCCCTCTGTGCTAAGATTTACCCAGTGGCGTTGACATTTAAATCAAATTATTGTTCCTTGGTTTATATATATATCACACGGTTCACAGATGACCTTGAATAGTCATCTTTCGTGAATAATAGTTTACATTACTTTTCAAACATTCTTAAATAAAATAAAATAAATCTATTGGCGAAAAAGTTCAAAGTAGGTGTCGTCTGGCGGCAGACCTGTGAACTAGACGAATAAGGAAACGTTGATAGCATACATTGAAAAGTATGTAATTTTAAACAGGTTTAATTTATATTTGTTACAAAATAAAGTGACATATATAGTGTATATTTCAGGTATAAAAAATGATCATTAAATGCCATAGATACTGCTCAGTGCCACAATGCAGTAATTACAAGTCAAGAAGTGTAAGTTTACACTAAATCCCAAGTGACAAAATATGATCTTGAAATATTCTTTCCATATAGTTTTGACGTCTCCAATCGGTACAGTGTTTTCTTTTTTAAAACAGGATGGTAAAAGTCTAATTTTATAGCCAAACTATACAATTTATCATCCTTTTTAACAAGTTTTCCCCTTACTTGTTCCTAATCGGTACAACTTAATTTTTCTATTTCTTCTGCTCTGTAATACATAAATCCATAAATAAATAAATTAATAGCATAATAATAATAATGATAACTTTTGTTGCAAAACAATAAATATTGTTTTGATTTTTACTAACCTGTTCATATGCAACAATATGTTTGCCTCCAAATCCTGCTCTACAACTAAATTTTGCTTTCCAGTAATTTATATTCTCATTTAATAAAATTTCAATCATATAAGGATCTTCACTCAAATGATTGGTTTTTGAACAAGATCCCAGTATTGTACCTGATCCATCAACTTTTAATCCACAAAGCAATGCATATCCTGCCTTAACAACTACTTCGTCTTCCTTTATGGAACGTGCAGGATCAATGTATTAAAAAATATCACCTAACCTTATGTTAATTTTCTCTATATTAAATACTTTGAAATGCATATTGCCAGCAATAAGGAATGAGAGAACTTTCCTTATTCCTCCGCCATCTTGCTACCGTCCGGCCTGCCACCTATAGTTCAGTTTTTTCGCCAATACTTTCCCATTATATGGGAGTATCACAATTTTTAACAATTTTATATATAAATCTACATGAAAAAATAAGAGACACTAATTTTTATATTTTCTATCACATATTAAGAAAATTAATTAAAATTTACAAAATATATTTCAGACACAATTTATAAATTTAAATTGAAAATATTTTTTGATTAAATTTTAATCTTTCGTAACCAATTTTTATATTTTAAAAGAAGTATCTAAGAGATTAAATTACAAGATATGTATTGTATATGGATTAATGGAAAACTTTTTTAATTACTCGTCCATATTCTTCCAAATTTATAATCCACATTTGTAATTAATTGCTTCGATCCCAATTTCCTAAACTCGTTCCATTGGAGTGTTAAATGAACTCCAGTTACACCGCTTCGTCTCCGTTTATGATAAGAAGCTTTGGTGTAGTGCAGGCGCCAGTATATAGTACGATGCAGACGACAGTTGCATTAGCCGGCGCTATGATTGCGATTACAGTGAAATGTGAGCAGAGACAAATGTACTCACCAATCACGTCGTGTATCGTGGCTGTTGGCGCACAGCTTATGAAATGGGGGTAGAAGGATACCATTACCAAACCGCCATTCACTGCCTGGAATAGATACAAATTGTGGGGATTAGTTATACGTTGTAATTGTAGAATGCCAATCAAAATTATGCATTCATAACAAAATTGGTATTTGCTAATAAAATTGAAATGAAATAATTTTCATTAATTAGGACGATTTGAGAATATTACAAGCTATTGTCAGCGAGGGTCTGTACGACTTTCAAAATTAATAGTATGTATGTTTCTGAAAGCATTTCCAAAAGTGCTATAGTTCGTTTCAAGTAAAATAACAGATGACGCTTTTATGAAAGTCAAAATCAAAAACATGGTTAAACGTAATTTATTTCGTCAATTTTAATTGATAACTGATATTTTTTCGCTCTTGTGAACAAGGTAAGAATTCTGATCAATCAGAGGGCAAAATTTATTTCCCCATATGAACCAGGGGTCCACTAATTGGTCGATATGACAGTGTTAGAGAACGATTCGGACTCGCGGCTGTCATGTAATTTCAGAGTTCGATTTATCTTTCTCGTACAATCTTCATATAAGATTTTTTTGGAATGTATATAGAGAAACTTCAGAATTATCAGAAATCGGTTGTATAGCTCTTGCCAAGATATACCGTTATTGACCTGACTGACTAATTACGGTGTACCGCTTTCCCAGCTGGTAACTTTTTTACCTGAGTGGTGAGGGTGGGATTACCGAAATTTTGCTGTTTGCAAGAAACATCTAAATTATCTATTTCACGAGAAAAACAAAGGGTATTTTTTGTAAGATGTGTGTTTTGTTCGTTCTCTAAATAAATGTCATTGATTGTGTACCTGTATTATTATTGACTTTAATTGTGATACGACGAGGGTAAGAGCAAAAAATAAATAACGTGTTTTGAAACTTTTCTAAATAACAGTTCAGGAATAATATTTTAACTTATCTTGTTAGTCAAAATTCTGTTTGAAATAATGGGCTATTTGCGTGCCATTTTTTTTATTTAATATTTTTGAAGAGACGATAAAAACTTGCTACCCATATTTTTTCTTTTGGAAAATTTTTCATTAATTGGCCAGAAAAAAATTAATGAAATTTTAATATTTAAATTACCGCCATGTATGATGTAGAATTACGCCGAACCAATGAATTACCGTAAAGCAATAACATCGGTACGTACATTAGCAACGGCATGTGCGGGTAATTTAAACATGACAGATCATCTGTTTGACGTTTGAATAATACTTTGGAAGTTAATATTTTCGTTTGTCATTTTAATCTTGTTAAAGTTAAAATCCTTCAAAATCCTGCTTAACAAATCGAAATACGTAATAAAAGTAACAGAACCCACGCAAATTGGAAATAATAAAGATGAGAGACAGTGACAGAAAAATGAACTAATGTTAAAATCAAATTAAAACTCACACTCGCTCGCCATCTACAGGTTACATTCTTAAATATGCATCCTTTTCTCCAGTTAAAAATAATGACGTCAAAGAAAATCTTCTCTCTTAATTTATTAAAAAAAAAATATATATATTTTTTTAATAAAATTTATATTTTTACATACGTTTTCAACTTTACTTTAGGTATTTAGTGATAGGTATTAGATTTTCAGTACCACGCAAGTAGCCTATTATCATTTTTCCGTTTTTGTCTAGTCTGAATGTTATCGATCTTTGACAGTTATGTGTTAATTGAAATTATTATGCATACGTGCGTGATTTTGGATGCCCTATGCTTTGATGTCCTTTACGTTTCATCCCCTAGCCACTCACGGAAGAGAGAAGATAATATTTTTAGTTTTTAGATAGTCGGGCTATGGAGTAAACATGTAAGAGTCGGGTTTAATTTGTCACGTCGTGAAGACGTTTGTTTTCGGAACATGTAGTGTGTTTTAGTTTTGGGGTGCGCGCTAAACGCCTACACGCTAAGTTATAGAACGTAACATGTAATAGTCTACATCATTTGTTTAATTTAATTAATTAATAATAATAAGTTGTAATCATGTAGTTTTACATCAAGTATTGTCCATGTCCCATAATATAAGTGTTCATCAGCATCCCTTATCATTCCATAAGTGAGTGGAAAGTGTAAGTGTGTGTGTGTTCTGTCCTTTACACTAAGTCGTGGACGCCAATCATCCAAGCGTCCACCAATCGGAATAAAGTGTGTCTTCGTTGGAAACAAGTAAGCAGTATTATCATCTCTTCCGCACCCCCGTCGTGTTACATAATCTTAAATTAAATAATTTTTCAAATTTGAAAAACCTTATAATTTTATTGAAGTACAACCCTGAGTTTCTTGCCCTTATAAACTTTTTTACAACTTTCCAGCTGTGAGAGTGTAATGAAGTCAATAACGGTATATCTTGGCATGAGCTATATCAGTGCATAGAGAACGGTGGCCACCATCTTGAAGATGTTTTGTTTAAAACTATATGATTCTTCGAACTTACCAGCCTCTTAAGCACGTGGTCAGGCACATTTCTCGAGCTGTTACAAATAGCGTGCGCTGAGCTATGGCTGAAGATGACGGGCGCTACGCTAACTGCAAGCGCGTCCAGCATCGTGGGCACGGACACATGTGATAAATCCACCATCATACCCAGCCGGTTCATCTCTCGCACCACCATCTACATTCATACGCAGAATTTATGATAAATTTTTCACGGAATGGTGTAAAAATTATAAAATATTGTAAAGCAAAAATTGACAAGAAATCAGATAAAACTGATAATTATTTTTGAATAATGTATTATTAAAATTTGCCTATCAATTTGTCAGCATATACATATAGTACCTATACTATTATTCACGAAAGATTACTATTCAAGGTCATTTGTTCGAAGAAAGAATACACATCACTTTATAGCAGTAGCTTAGCAACATATTGTATTAGAAAGAGAAAGATTATTTGACCTATGTCTATTTAATTTATGTCGTGTGACAGATATACGTAAATAGTGGCATTACTTTATAACACACTATAAATAATAATGACATATGTCGTAGATTTACAGATACCTAATTATCTACTGCACTGCCCTCTGTGCTAATATTTACCCAGTGGCGTTGACGTATAAATCAAATTATTATTCCTTGGTTTATAAGTTAAGTCAATGTTTTTGTATTTTGGAAAAACATAAGTGAAGAACATAAATCTTTCAGAAAGGCATTATTTAGAAAGAAACATAATTTTCAAATGAATTATTATTATTTTTTCAGTTAAAATGTGTCCATAAATATTTCATTTTGCACGCCTATGCAAACGAAATGCAATGAAGTTATCTATAAGTAATATTATATCAGACGGCTCACAAATGACCTTGAATAGTCATCTTTCGTGAATAATAGTTTAATAGGGATTTTGGATGATAATTTATTAGTTTATTGAACTTTTATATTTAAAAACCAGCAAATAAAGAAATTTGTTTTTGCATTTATGCAAATTTTACTTTTATAATATGTTTATAATGTTAATACCAAGCATAAAAATTATAAATATTGATATATTTTTTGTCATGTTTTATCTGAATATTATTTTATCTTTTTTATCATATACATATTATTATGTCATTAATTTCTCATTATTCTACATCTACAGCATAACAGACATAAAACATTTAAAATATAGCCCATTACGTTATAAAATATGTAAATTATTTTAAATGAACTCGTACAAGAACTGTAACAAAAACAAGGCATAAAGATATATACAATTTGCATTTTACTACAAAGTACCTATTAATAAATCGAGAAATAATAGGACTGAATTAAAATATGTATATAATGAGCTAATTTTGTAGTCCCTTTTTTAAAATGGGGTCCGGTACCAAAAACAATGCATTTTTTAGTAAAATTTATGAAAATATGACTAATTTTAAATGGTCATAATTTTATTAAAAAATAAACCTTTTCATTCATTTTAATAAAAGCTTTTCGCGTTATAACTGTACGATGTCACTAATCCAAGTGATTATAATAAAAGTAGAAGGTACTAGTACTAAACGAAGAGAATATAATTTTATATTATGCTAAGACGTGGCTGAATAACAGTGGTAAACAACTTTAGTTCTTGCTTTATTTAGTAGGAGGCGTTCATATTAAAAATATGACACACATAATTTGAAATTGGCTCATACATTTTCCAATTTTTTTTATTAATATTTCAAATGACGCTACAATTTTGCGACCTTGTGTAGTCTCTCCCGTGCTGTGTGTATAAAATTATGACGTCACAACATCAGACTCTCAATGTTTATAAACAAAATCATGAATGTAAAGTATAATAATATTAAATATTTTTGATGAATATATGCATAATATTAGATAAATTTTTCATTTATGAACAAAAATTAAATGAGTACCGGACATTGTACGCCGTTCGGCGAAACAAGAAAATGTTGAACTAATTCATAATCAGAAACAAGTCATTCTATAAGATCGGCTCCAAAAGTATCCTCTTCTGACCAATAGAATAACTTGTCTCCATAGAACTAATAAATACTTCGTAAATGGAAGGGGCGTAGACAAAGATAGTCTGTGTTTAACATTGTGCAATAAAGACAGTGCGAGAACCACGTGACTGGGGTCTACTGTCGCTAGAAATGTATTACAGCGCTCTCGAAATGTCTTGTTTTATTTAAATATAATAAGAAAAGTATTATAAATAAAGTATTAAGGATACTATAAATTGAAATGGTTAAGGTGTGCTGTGCATATAATACATGAAAAATTTTAATTTGATAATAAAGTAGTTTAATAATCATTGGCCAGTTAATAATATATTAATTTGCTTTTTACACTATTAAAATACAAAAGTAAGTAATAACTCATAAAATTATTTATTAAAAATCATTAGTTTTATTAATTTATTCAACTTTTCCTGTTGCCTTACAGAGCATACACGGTAGTCGTACCACGTGACTAACGTTTACGTTCTTCTATCGCTCTCCCACTGCAGAACTTTGTGTATAGCTATCTCTCTCGAATGTTGACCACACAGCACATTGTGTACGGCTATAGGCAAGACTCCATCCATATGTATTTATTAGATCAATGCTTGTCTCTGTTGAAGAATTAGTTCCACATTGTCTCGTTTCAGCGAATGGACTATAGGAACAAAGTTATATTATCTCTAACAAAATGAAAATCTTTTGTTGCGGTATGTAATGCCTTGGTCACCTATCCACAAAACAAACAAACTAGTAGTTGTTGTGAACAGCTTACACAATATCCCTAGTCAAGTAGTGAACCCGAATGATCTAGCATCAATCCATGTTGTTGATTTAGGATGTCACTTGGCTTGGACAAGTCGTAGTTAACTCTTTTGGCAGGGCGCTTTGATTAATCTGTTTGTCGTGCAATAACTCACCGTGCCGAAATGAGACAAGCCACCGATGTGCGGGACGCGCCCGGGTTCGTCCACTACGCAGCAGTCTGCCCTAACACATACATGAAGTTAGTGTCAGAACTGGAACAACATTAAGGTTAGGCATAACAACAATCGTATTCACTCGCTCTCATAACCTCACATTTCAAATTTCGATTATAATAACCACTAGAAGCACAAACACTTCATATTGGCGAAAAAACTGAACTATAGATGGCAGGCCGGACGGTAGCAAGATGACGGAGGAATAAGGAGAGTTCCCTCATTCCTTATTACTGGCAATATGCATTTCAAAGTGTAAAGTATTTGATATGGAGAAAATTAACATAAAGTAAAGTGATATTTCTGAATACATTGCTTCTGCACGTCCTATAAAGGAAGGCGAAGCAGTTTTTGAGGCTGGAGATGTATTGCTTTGAGGAATAAAAGATTATGGACCAGGTACAATACTGGGATCTTGTTTAAAAACCAGTCATTTGAGTGGAGATCCTCATATGATTGAAATTTTATTAAATGAGAATATAAATTACTGGAAAGCAAATTTAGTTGTAGAGCAGAATTGAGAGGCAAATGCAAACATATTGTTGCAATTTTGTTGCATATAAACAGGATAGTAAAAATCAAAACTATATTTATTGTTTTACAACAAATGTTATCATTGTTATTATTATGCTATTAATTTATTTGTTTACGGGTTTGTGTATTACAGAGTAGCAGAAATAGAAAATTAAACTGTACAGATTTGGAACAAAGTAAGGAGAAAACTTATTAAAAAGGATGATAAACAGTATAGTTTGGCTATTATTATTATTAGAAGAAGAATTTTACCATGTTGTTTTAAAAAAGAAAAAAAATAGAACCGATTAGAGACGTCAAAACTATAAGGGAAGAAAATTTCAAGATCATATTTTGTCACTTGGGATATAGTGTAAACTTACACTTTATGACTTATAATTGCTCCATTGTGGCACTGAGCAGTATCTATGGCAGTTACTGATCATTATTTAAACATGAAAATGTAATATACACTATATATCTAACTTTATTTTACAACAAATATAAATTAAACCTGTTTAAAACTACATACGTTTCGATGTATGCTATCAACCTTTCCTTATTCCTCTAGTTTATAAATTTGCCGCCAGACGTCACCCACTTTGAATTTTTTCGCCAATACAAAATATTTGTCTAATATAGGTTTCTAATATCATTTTCAAATATTTTAAAACAATTTGAAGATGAAATGATATGTTTATTATCCAACAATTAGTTTTACATTAATTTATTTTTAATATTATCTTCTCACGATTATATAAAGACCTCTTGCGACTAAAGTTTGGAACCAATTGGTACAAGCTGATTTCAAAATTGATATTTTATTGGGGGTCCACGGTTTTTTGATTATTTTACATATTAATATTGATCAAACAATATTATGCCCCTATTTTTTCCAACAAATTAATAATATTCGAGAAAAAAATTAATAAAATCTTCTGTGACGTAATGGCCTCAAAGAGAGAGATATTACGTTGACAAAAGTAGAGTGACAAAGTAAGTAAATGCAACGTCAAGGTAGAAGCGCATAAAGTCAAACAATCAAAGATAAACATAACCTGACTGCTTGTTTTTGTTTAATTAGTATATTTTTAAATCCAGGCAGGATATATTCTTTATAACAGGTATTGAATTTGTAATAAAATAAAGTTGCCCGTGATCATCAGCAACTCACAAACGCCAAACAAATAAATTTGCGGCAAAAAAATCAATAACAGAGCATGCGCGCAGGTCTCTAGTAAGCAAATGAAGTTAGCAATATTGGGGCCGTGACGTCACAACAGACGTCTTGGAACTTCCCATTTCAAATGTTATGATTTATGAAAAAATGCACTCACCAAGGTGTATTGCAGGTATGAGTAAGAGTTAAATACCTCGCTCCTAATTGGTAAAACATTCGTAAAACTCCTAAACTTGTACCAATCGCATGACCACCTTCAATTCCTATTAAAGATGCAAGTTGTCCCGAATGATGTGCTTTTTTAATTCCTACAAAATACAATAAATAATATTCTTCAGTAATAAATAATAATGTATTTATTACCTTCCGCTGTAGTAACTAATGCCATTTGAGTTGGATACATGGCTACAAGTCTTCTTATTATATCAATTTGTTCTAAAGTTAGTTGAACAGAATCTAAGAACTGAGATGAGCAAGGCACGTAGGCAGACCAAAACTACGAAAAATAAAATTAGAGAGAATATAAATATAGAATATCAGACATCAGTACTTGTGCAGATACCATTCCTTCTTTTAATCTTTTAAGATCTGTGTGAGACCAAGCACTTTGAGCCCAAGGTGAAATTTTTCTGAGATCATCACTAAATTGAAAGTCTCGTAATTGATTTTTCAAGAATTTTCGTATATTCCACGGCAAATCATTATGACTACAATAAAAATAAGTATAAATTAATAATCCATTCATCCATTCGTGAGAAAAAAGAAAGCATGTTATGCTCTGTTTCATTTAAGCCATTCAACTGTTGGCGTTCGCATCAACACCAGTTTTAAATGGGGTGGAATAGTGTGACGTCATAGTATAGCGCGAAATATGAAGCCTTGTCCTAAGCAAAAACAATGCTTTCAAAGTAGACTCTATTGACAGAACACTTAAAGGGTCAGAATTTAAAAGCTTGTAATTTGATGCTGATAATATTGTTATTATGAAGAAGTTAACTTTGAGATACTAATAACATCAAATTGTAAACATTTTTCTATTACTTCGTAATACAATATATACACATTAATAAATAACAAAGGTTTTATTTCAAATTGAAATCAACTCTGCACATTCTGAACTAGAGCATCAAGTTTGCGCAGCTTCAAACTTATCCGAGAGTTTACAGACATACCGATTGAGATTCTGTTTGTTAGCGTTTTTGAGGATTTTCAAATTAGTTCTTTTCAGAACTTTAGATTTATTCTTTTTAAGTTTAAGGTACATAAATAACTCTGTCTATCCACATTAATATATTAATAATATGTCGTGTTCTTAGGGTTCTGTAACCTAAAAATGATTCGCTGTCTTTCAAACGGGCGCTTTCGGCCACTTCACGCGATGTTTCACGAACATATTACATTGGGTAAAATTATCTCTGCCTCCAATTTCAGCCAATCAGAGGTCAAAACTATTCCCTATTCTTTTATACTGAATGGCTTAAATAGAACAAGGTGTAGTTATATATGGGGAATCTAGAAAGTTTTCTGCGCAGTCGCAGTGGCAACATTGATTGCTGACATTTCAATGCGTGCTGTTTGTTGATGACACACAGTTGGTAACATTGCTAGGCGATTGCTAGGTTTGTTTTGGTGGGAAAATCATCAATTGTGTTGATTAATGTGATTCTATTTAGTTTAATTCAATAATTATAAGAAATAATATCAACAATGGATGAATCAATGGAGGTAGAAGAAATCCCAACTACAAGTAACGGTAAAGAAAAAAGTGTTGATGATGAAAAAGCAAGATCTTTACCATGGTATGTTTCATTTGAGGTTATTTTTCATACATTGTTTGACATTTTTCATTAATTTAACAATAAAATGACGTTGACATAAGTCTATCTAAATTTTAGTGATGTTCTTTCAAATTTCTTACCCATAAAATGTTATTGACTATTGGTTTATTACTATTATATCCACTTGCACTTCTGTTTGTCGGCTTGATTGAATGGCAAGATTTACTTGATTTCTTCAAATTTGTTGTTTATATTGTAATTGCGTACAAGACAGTGAAGTTTATTGGTCTTTATCCAAGGGATACGTAAATTTACAATATTATGGAGTTACCACAATTTATCTTACCGAAAATAATTTGTACTATGATTATATTTTATTTGTTACTAAATTTTTACATAAATATGTTTGAATTTGGAATTCTGTTCTATTTGATATGGACTTATGTAGTAAAATTATTGAGACCCTGTAAATGTACATTGCTATTACTCGTTGGTGGAATACTTATTGATGTTATATTAAGGCAAATGCCGTATTTACTAGCATTTATGTTGGTGAATAAATATGAATGTTATGAATATGATGTTATTCAGGATTGAAAAATTCAGACCAAAAACATTTAAAGATATCTTGGGAAACGAGGATACGGTTAGTCGTCTCTCAGTCTTTGCAACTCAAGGAAATGTGCCAAATATTATAATTGCTGGTCCACCAGGTGTTGGAAAAACTACAACTATACTTTGCCTTGCAAGAATTCTACTTGGAACATCATTTAAAGACGCAGTTTTGGAACTAAACGCTTCTAATGATCGAGGGATTGATGTGGTTCGAAACAAAATTAAAATGTTTGCTCAGCAGAAAGTAACATTACCACCTGGGAGGCACAAAATAGTTATTTTGGATGAAGTGGATAGGTATACAATAAATTTGAGTATTTCTGATTTATTAATAAATAAAATTTTCATAGTATGACTGAAGGTGCCCAACAAGGTCTACGTCGAACTATGGAACTCTACAGTAACACAACTAGATTTGCTTTAGCTTGTAATTATAGCGAAAAAGTAATTGAAGCTATACAATCTAGATGTTGTGTACTGCGATATTCTAAATTAACAGACGCACAAGTATTAGCTAGAGTTATTCAAATTTGCCAGAGCGAAAAAGTAATATTGTAATAATAAAGGCTTTCTCAAACCAACGCGAAATATTCGCAGCGATAGCGAAACTTTCGTTTTTCCAAAGGGCGTCTATACAATTAAAAAATCTGGAGGTGTAGGATGACCGTAGAATTTTAGTGTAAACGTGACTTAAAAATTTTACGTAATAAGCGAGATAGGAATTTTTTAAAGTTCAGAATTTGGCATATGACGTAGCTGGTCCTCCCCAGTGGTCGACAAACTGTCTAGAGAGTACAAATTTTTCATGTTCGCATAGCTGAAATATTTTTATATACAAACATACGTTATATTCTTGAATAACTTATTATTAAGCATAAATAACATAAATAATAAGCATTTTTCCCCTAATATAGTGATACAAACTATGGTTGCGGATAGCGCTAGTGTTTTTCCATTGTTGAAATCACGGTAGGCGGGCCTACAAGGCGCGCTAGTCTCGTTATTAAAATCAGCCAACCAATCAAATTGCAAAGACGTGATACATCATCCTAATTATTTAACCGAATTCAATCACTTGTAGTTTGCAAACTAATTAATATTTATACAAAATTATTTCACTAATTATTCATTAATTTAAATTTTCTCATTTTACTTACTTTATTTACTTTCGCTGCTTACACGATTCATGTCGCTGGTTATTTGATAAGTGATTTCATTATGACATTTACTGGAAAATTAATGTAAATGGTAATAAAATACTCCATATAAATATAAAACCGTTGTTTAATCTTGTCGAAATTGTAACTTCAGTTTACGAAATTCTCCGAAATCCTTACGTTTTAATTTTATTAAACAATCCAGTTTCTTTTCTTTCTCCTCATAAATTAATTAATAGGTATATGGTTTAGAGCGGTATACAAATAAAAACCTGGTATTACGTTAATCGTCTAAAGTCAAAAACAATCAATAAAAGTACCTCTTCATCGTCTGATGTGGAGTACAATATCTCTAATGCTCCCACAAAACTGACGCTTTGGTGGGGATACACATGCAAATTTCGTTGCCGCAATGAACGCGAAATTTTCGACGTCGCCACCGCTGCGAATCTTTCGCGTTGGTTTGGGAGAGCCTTAAGAGTAAATAAATATATTTAATAAATATTTTTCAAAGGTGGAATACTCCGAAGACGGATTAGAAGCTATTGTTTTTACATCTCAAGGAGACATGAGACAAGCGTTAAATAATTTACAGTCTACAGTTAATGGTTTTGGATATGTGAACAGCGAAAATGTTTTCAAAGTTTGTGATGAACCACATCCATTGTTGATCAAAAATATGTTAATGTACTGCAAATCTGGAGATATACATAATGCATATAAAGTAAAAAGATAACAAAAAACTATTTTAAAGATCTAACTTTAATTAATTTGTAGATAATGCAAAGTTTATGGAATTTAGGATACGCCGCAGAAGATATTATTAAAAACATTTTTAAAGTTTGCAAAAATTTAGATGTATCTGAACCACTTAAATTATCTTTTATAATGGTATGTCTGTTTTAAATCATAGCATACAGTTTTACATGAACAATTATTTTAGGAAATAGGTATAACTCATCAAAGAATTACAGATGGTTTGTCATCGCTTCTTCAAATGTCTGGTTTATTAGCAAGACTGTGTATGAAAGGTAAAGCAGCTCCCGAGAAAGAATAATATCGTATTGTATTACTGTTTTGTACGACATATTATTGTGTTAAGATGAATAATATTTTTTTGTACTGCCCAATAAATATTTTATAAAATATTATTATATTAACTTACCCGTCAATAAGTGGAACTTCATTTAATATTCTGCTAACTGCATCTAATCTGGCTTCTAATGGTAAAGCAAATCCAATATTCATGACTAATAGTGGACCACAAATGGTAATCCACCACATCACATAGCACCTGAAATATTTTTGAGATAAAAAATTAATAGTTTATTGCTCATTTAAAAAAACTTGGTTTTTTATAAATTTTCATAATACGAAATTGAATTCAAATACTAGGGTCACGCTAGAATTGAATTGAGAATAAGACATGATTTATATTTTGAATTTTATTTGAAAAATGTTCAAAGTTCCTTTCATCAAATCTCAAAAATATACGAAACTGGAACATTGCCAAATTTCGGAATGACGGATGTTCTACTACATTTATATTTTCAGCCATCCCAAAAAAAAAAATATGTTGTAGTTAATTTCATATTTCCACACACTCCATCTAACTTTTACAACATATTTAATTTAAAAAGACTGCTAAATAACTGGTTAAAATTATAGTGCAAATTTTGTTTTCCACTGCCTACTTGATTTTCTTATTTTCAATAATTGTAGCCAATCTTTGGTTTGTAAATTTGATCTTTTATAATGAAAATATTAAGAAATTATAAAGTAATAAAACGCAAGAACTGTTTTGAACTTTTAATTTACATTATAAACAAATATTACATAACGAACTAGCAAAATTGAACATCTAAGATTCTTCTTCATCATTGCTGAATTTGGTATTGTAAAACGGGATGTACGCAACAAATACTTTCCAGTCTGTGAAGTACAAACCAGCTGTACCTGCAGCCATTCCAAAGGTAATAGCTGGAGTTAGCCTGAAAATTCAAGAAATTAATGTAAAATTAGGTTACGTAATGTGAAACTGTCTCATACCACTGGGTAGCGATTTCAATTTGTTTTTTGCCAAGCGATCTCAAGAGCGACATGTTTAATTTAGTAATGGGCCTGCAAATAATGTATATATTAGTATTTTACTAAATTTGATGTTTAAATTTTCTAACCTACCTCTGCACAACTCAACGTCAATTTCTGGCAGTAGAATGGTTTGCAGAGAAAGCTGCAGAGCGCGTTTGAGTTTGGTCGTTGGACAATGTTGCCAACTGTGTGGAAAACAAATTTCTCTAAGTTTCAGCGCGTTTAAAATACAGGCGCGGAATTGTGCAAATACAAGATTAACAAAATAATTATTATCCTGTGAATTACACATTTAAAAAAATAAATATTAGTTTGAAAATTAATCCACACGTATTACGAGTATATTTAATTTTCAGATATATCCTAGTGAATTTTTTTGTCTTTTATTCTCGCACTAAGAACGTAGGCAACCAATATGTAGATAAATGATAAAATTTGATTTATAATTATGACCATATATAATTTTTTTGTGGCCAAGTTTCATAAAAAATAATCTATGATTAAATTTTACTTCCTAATCGGGTCTTTTCTGTAATTCAGTGGTTAATTTTTAACTACTGGTTAAAATTTTTATCCAATAGATATTGATTTGACAACTAAAAATTCTTTTATTATACGTCAACATACATGATTGGTTAAAAAATTTCATTGAGTTACAGAATAGGCCCGAATGTCCGGTTTCATCAATGATTAACTAATTGCGTTATTACTGATTAAAGCTGTGCATTTCAATAAATTAAACCATTTGCACACAATTGTTTTCATGAATTGATTTTGGAGGTATTATTTACCATTATACATACAGGTGTTCATTTTAAGTGGTACACTATTGTTAACTCGAGAACTATAAGAGCTATGAGGTCGGTTAAATTAGCAAACAATTTCTATTTTAGTAGACTATTTTGAAGAGCGTAAAATTATTTTATTCAACCAGTGGTTTTTAAACTGTAGGGACCAACTTTGTTATTTTAAATGGGATCATATATATTTTTATTTACTTATTAGATAGAGAATTTTATTCTGAATTTAGTGATATAATTTCTGCATACTCTCACATAACGATTTTTTTGAGAAATATGCAAATACAAGTTAATAATGTGATTAAAATATGAGTGCCACGGATGGAAAAATGAATACATGTTATTTTTACATAGAATTAGAGTGCCCTGACAGAAAGGAGTGAATATTTTCTTCTATTAAAGAATTCAACGCGCATAAAATTTCACTTATTTTTTTCATGGCATTCTAATTCTATGTAAGAAAAATAACATGTATTCATTTTTTCCATTCGTGGCATTCTTATTATTAGTCATATTTTAATCATATTGATTTATTTATTTACACGCTTTTTGATAGGTACATTATATTATAAGCGGTGAAATTATATGGGGACGATACAGTTTTTTCTTCAACTATTTATATCATTACACTTTTTATGGGTGATGAAGATGAGATGATGAAAGACACATACAACAACCATGCTTTATTCGGGATTCGAACCCAGGACCCTTGGAGCGTGAAACGACAACGCTACTGCTACTCCACCATATTAATATAAAACTTCATATGCATATTTCTAAAAAAAAAAACGTGTGAGAGTATGCAAATATTAAATCACTGAATTCAGATTAAAATTTAAATAACAAAGTTGGTCCTCACAGCTTGAAAACTACTAGTTAAAAAAAAAATACGCTCATTTAGAGAGCCTAGTAAAATAGAAATTATTTGCTAAGTTGACCGACCTCTTATAGTTCTCAAGATAGCAATAGTGTACCACTTAAAATAAACATCCTGTATAAATAGCATTTATTAAAAAAACAATAATTATATATGTATATGTAACAATAACAATTAATTAATATTGAAATTTAAAATCAAATTAAGTGACATATGTGTAAGTACTTCAATGTGCAATTAACTGACTTGCCAAATTTTACTAATTAAATTAAACGACATTTTAAATTTTAACATTCCGAATAAGCTAATCATCTGTCATGAAAATATCGTATTTAATAAATCGATTAAAATTTAATCATTCATTATGATTTTAATCAAATGCAACGCGATTTTTTGAAAGCAATGAATTAATGTTATAAGAACATGGAAACTGATTCGAAATTGTTAATAAACTTTTATAAATCGATTTAGACCCTTGTTTTTTTTACATAATTCGTCAGGAACAATGTGTTATTATACTTCTAAATTTCCAAATTGATTGTCTGGATAAATGTTGCAATTGATTTTGTTATTCTACTATTTCGCTCTGATAACAATACGCTGCATTTTGTAAATGCCACTCTCTCTTGAATATAAATTTATAGAATTTAATCATAGATTATAATTTTTTTTTGAAACTGTGAATATGTAATATTTATTTCTAAATAATTTACGTCGGTTACAAAAAAATACTTATCAGGTTGTAATTTATCTTCGCTATAAATAATTATAGCTATTGAAAATAAGAATGGATAAGCATAATATTAGAAATCTAAAATTGAATATCTTTCTGAAATCTTGCGTCTACTGCGTTAATGTAACTTTGTTCAACAATAATAACCTCCCGTTACAATAATGTTCTACATAAATTACATTTCAGTATAGCAATTTTTCTGGCAAAAAATGGTTACGATAAATTGAAAGTTAGCTGAAATTATATTTAGCTTGCAGGCTCCAAATTCGACTACAAGGCAATTTGTTGATTGTCGAGCGGCTCATTTGCACAAACTGCTTTATTGATTCCGTAGGCATTTGTTAGAAACCAAACTTGAAAGGTCATATATAAATGTTAGCCAGTTCATTTGCGGTCGAAACTGCTTAAGGCAAGGGAGGAAAATTCTATGCTTATTCGTGGGGTTTTAATGGAATTCATTCCTTTCGTATCGTTACTGTTTTAATTGGAGGAATATTTACTATAATGATACAGTTTAAATAATTCAAGGGGGAAATAATTAAAATATAATATACGAGAGTCACGCTCGAATTATGGTTCATATTTTTTTTAGAATTTTATTTTAATATTTTAAATATGTTCAAAGTAGCAGTAATATATCGTACATACTTCACAATAGGATCCTCCTCCTCCATCATAACAGAAAATTGAGTAAAATGCTAGTTATATTAAAATTAGATAAGAAAAAACATGCTTAAGTAGTAAAAGTTTTAAAAACATTGTTGTTTTTTTCAATATTTGAGATTTGAAGCATCTATACTATAGCTACTAGATAAATTACAGCTGACTCGTCCACCATTTTGGAGCCACATGAATCATTCAATATAAGCGTTACAGTAGTATTAATCATAGAAATTATTCATAACGACGGGTTGTTCTGCTCCAAATAGGGGATTCCACCTTTTTTTTGTACAGGGTGTAAATGAAATAAGTGCATTAAATTTAACCAGTAATATAACTCGTCGAGAGCAACAATATTTCTTAATAAGTTTTTCTCGAAATCGCATATTTTTTTAGCATTTTTACCACCCCATAAATTGACGAGTCGTGCCAAGTATTTTTCTAATAATTGAATGCAGTAGCAATAGCTCTGAAAAATTTTGTTTTAGCAATTGACAGTTCTGTCAGTTGTTGCATTTAAATTTTAACATTAGTAATAAACTTGTTTATAAGGTAAAATTCTGTCAAAATGCTGACGTTTACAAATGGCGAGTACATGGACATTGTAATTACTTACCTATGGTTTATTTATTTATTCGTATCTTTACTACATTTTAATTTGTGGTTGATATAAAGACAGTGTTATAGAGTTGCCAACGCATTTAGACGGAGCGTTTCCAAATCATACTGTTCCTAATATTAGCACAATTGTTAATCTTGTACATCTTTATTACCAATCACAATATGCAGTGTCACATATGACAATTTTTAGAAAAGCAATAGTTGTATCCATACCATGTGCAAAAAGTTCAATGTTTTCAGCGCATAACAGACTTCAATTTTGGGAATGGCTCATAATGTTCATTACTGAGACTGAATATACTTGGGAAGGTGTATTTATTATGCACAATACACATCTCGACAGACGAAAATGCTGTAATTTTTTTTATTAAAAAATGTTTGAGCGGCAACAATAAATGGACGACTAATTATTGGTACTCATGTACCTCGTTTAAATGGACAAAAGTTTGTACTTATATTTTTTGAATAACGTATTCAAACTATTATTATTTGTCGACAATAAATCGTCTCATAACCTAATAACTATGCTTTTGCTCTTCCTCTTTCCCCCTTGTCTTCCTCTATTCACACTATTCACAAGTGATTAAAAGCCTGGTTTAATACACAACTTTATAATTTTGTTACCCAAATTTAAGTTTCTTTATTATAAATATTGTACTATTACGAATTAATTAATAATAAATGTTATTTCCGTTGATTCGTTTATTAATAACTGTGACTGCAAGTGTGACCGACAACCGACAATCTTTGAGCTGTTTGTATCCCACTTGAATACGGCAGCAGCCATTTGTTCTCCATGGGCGGGTAACGAAATATGCAGCAAATCTTTAAATAATTTTAACTCAAAATCTAAAAGACTTAGAAAAAAAGTTAAGAAATATTGTTGCTCTCGTCGAGTTACATTGCTGGTTAAATTTAATGCACTTATTTCATTTACACCCTGTATATAATTTCATCTGAACGTATAAATAAAACTAAGACTGTCGGTGAAAATCCGGTGAAAAATTCCTATTAACAAGCGAGTTATAGTCCTCCGAAATTTGAAAATATAGATGTGATGTCACGTATATAAGTTTTTATATCAAACTATTTTCTTCGTGGACGTAAACATTCTTGAAATATATGCTATTTCTAAATTATATTTACAAAAAATAAATGAATATTATTATATTGTACAAGTCGACATGATTTATAATTGGAAATGTATTTAAGTTATTAAGTTTAATGCAAAATATTTATATTCAAATAAAAACTATTTGAGAATTGCACTACTGGACTGATAGCCACGCCTCCGCTATTTGAATTTCTCTACTTCCATTGGTTTAGAAGGCTTCGGCCGTAACTTGGTATTCGTTATACATTTATAGGTGGTCTTTGAGTCGCCAATCAAAATAATATATATGGATTTCATATGAGTGACGAGCTGCTAAAACAAAAACCCCCTTATTTCCGAAGTATTTCAATTATATCATTTTATTTCTTTATATTCATTATTAAGCATATACTATCACTATTTTTTACTAATTTCTCTTAATTCGATTGAGCTGTAATCCCCTATTGTGCAAATCATTTGAGAAATGGTTTTAATTTTTACAGGTACTTATGCAATACATATATTTTTCTCTAACCTCAAACATCTTAACGAACCGTATTTTTTCTTGTTTTATTATTAAAAAAAATATAATATAGCAAAATATGGAAGTTATATTTAATTATGAAAAATAGTTACTACACAAACTTATAAGAAATGCACTTTTGTTTCATAATTTACTACTTTCATTTTGGCACCAATATACACGTAAATACGTCACAACTATTGCTATCTTTCTCGCAGCCTTCTACAGAAACTGGTGCGACAAAGATAACTATAGGTTTCATTAAAAATCAAAGTTAAAGTTGAACTAAAACCAATTATGACTTTTTAATACTACGAATTGCCTCAAAATTAAACGAACTTTTATTTTAAATAATATAAATTAGAGTGGAGGAGGAGGACCCTATTCTTTCCTTTCACTTTTTTAAAAGCTCCCGCTCAATATTCTTTTAGAATGCTTACTAATTTTTTGGCTCTATTAAAAACTGGCAAAACAGCCAAATTAATATCTGATCATTTAAAACTGCCAAAGCTGTCAAACCAATTATTGAAATACCTACTTAAAAACTGTCAAATTAATTTCAGACTGACTAAAGCCTATTTGAGGCGGTCATAATTTGTTACTGAAACTGAAACAAAATTTTGTGTTCATGTCAAACAGAGATTATATATCATAATTTATTATGAAATTTGTAATGGACTATAACATTCTATTTGTCATAAAATTCGTGTCCAAATAAACAATTCATAAACCGTGTCAGATAGGCTTTAAAAACTGTCAAATTGTAAATCATAATTTGAAAATGCTGTCTACTTAATTCCATATTTTAAGTGAAAGTTTATGCAATATTTTTCATAGTAATATAAAAATAATAATAATTTATTATTTTCGTAAATAATTAAATAAAAGATTGGCGCCAGAAATAATCATGAAAAACAACCCCCATTATTGTGACGTCGGAGCATATACAGTACGTCATTCATAGCCAATAGGAAAACAGTTTACGTTATTTATATAAATAAAAGTAGGCTATAGTTAGTCACATGTTAAACTGTATGTGCTCTGACGTCACATTCTGTTTTAGAGCACGTGACTTTTTCAAAATATTACACAAACTTCTATAATTAATCGACCTTTTCAATTTAACGGCTATATCGCTGCAAATGGTAAGAAAATGGCGCGAACAACTGCCAGTTGGGCTGTCAAACGAAACGTCAAAAATATTGCAGTCATTAAAATACCTGTGTTCTCGGTGAAAATTTGCATCGCTAAACATTTTGACTTCAATGAAAGCTTTTGTAACTTATTTCGATAAGATTTTTTTAACGTTGTATGAGATTTTTCTCACATTTTACGTCTAAATTTTTTAGAAACAAACGCCATGGATCTCAGTTGTTCTTACTATGCGCAGATGTCCATTGCGTATATCTTCTATCTCTTTAAATTGAAAAGGTCTTTTGTAAAATATCTAATGGATATTTTGTGATATTTTCAAATTTGAGGGTCTTTAAAGAACAATAAGTATCTTTTAAAATTTAGTATTTAGAAGTCATATAAAAATTCTTGCAACAGTCCTATTAATTTCAAATGTCAGATAAATAACTGTTTTTAAAATGATAGTGCAAATTTTGTTTCTACCTGATTTTTCTTACTCTCAATAATTCTAGCATGTAGCGTGACCCTCTTATCATAATGATAAGTAAGATTAAATTTTACTTCCACTATTCTCCTGTAAAATTTTTAAATCTGTACAACAAAGAATGAAATTTTAGTTTATTTTATTGAAAACAAATTCCTTTTTGGTTTTAATATAACTATTTGTATTTGAAAGAGTAAATTTAATTTCGCCTTATCTGAAAACGTGGCTGTCATTTCGAAAAAATATTGTAGAAGTAGAAGTAAAGTGTAATGTGCAATATCGAAGACAGTAGTTACGAGCGATGAAAAGAAAGATATGAGTAGAACATAAATCGTTACAATTATCAAAAGTTGTATTACGTGTCGAGAGCACTTTCCAAGATAAATTGAAGTTTTTTAACTGACTTGGTGACAATACTTTTTATCGCTCGTTATAACATTTCTTGCATTGGATATAAAATTTCCCTTTTTTACTTGTTAACTTTATTGGAAAATGAAGATAAATGTTATTACTTGGTACTTACTTAGTAGATTAATATTTTTAATACTATAAAAATGTTAATTACTGCAAGATGGAGGTCAAATTGGTTTATAAGGATTATAATGAAAGAATAATGCAAATTTATATGTTGATAGCGTTGTCAAGATGTGCAAAAAGTGCCATAATGTTACATTTTACTCACTCTTTTACTCATTTTTTTAACATCCTGTGTATGTATAAGTATATCTTGGTTTTTTACCTTCCGTCGCCTTTAGGCAAGGAAGGTTCTTTCGTCAAAAAATTCCCTGGAATAAGATTTTACTATTTTTACGATGATGTATGTGTGTATGTAACGTGTGTATATGTAATATTATTCATGAAAGATGACTATTCAAGGTCATTTGTTCGAAGAAAGAATACACATCACTTTATAGCAGTAGCTTAGCAACATTTTGTATTAGGAAGAGAAAGATTCGTTGACCTATGTTTTTTAAATTTATGTGATGTGACAGATATACGTAAATAGTGGCATTACTTTCTAACATACTATAAATAATAATGACATATGTCGTATAATTACAGATACCTAATTATCTACTGCACTGCCCTCTGTGCTAATATTTACTCAGTGGCGTTGACGTTTAAATCAGTTTATTATTCCTTGGTTTATAAGTTAAGTCTACGTTTTTGTATTTTGCAAAAACATAAGTGAAGAACATAAATCATTCAGAAAGGCATTATTTAGAAAGAAACATAATTTTAAAAATGAATAACTCTTATTTTTTCGGTTAAAATGTGTCATGTTGCACATCTATGCATACGAAATGCAATGAAGTTATCTGCAAGTAATATTATATCAGACGGCTCACAAATGACATTGAATAGTCATCTTTCGTGAATAATAGTTTATATATATATATATATATATATATATATATATATATATATATATATATATATATATATATATATATATTTGTGCGTGCGTGCGTGCGTGCGTGCGTGCGTGCGTGCGTGCGTGCGTGTGTGTGTGTGTGTATGTGTGTGTGTGTATGTGAGGATTTTTTTCGGATCCGACAACTCAAATAATACAATTCAATTTTTTTAAATTCTTTCATATTCCTTTTCTTTACATTCATGTGAAGAGATTTTGGTTATAATTGGCCAGCTGAAAGTGCATTCATTTCAAGATTTTAACAGTTTTTCTTCAAAAAACAATGTTAAATATCATCTTTCCATATTTAATGTTATTATAAATATTAAAGAATATTTTAGTTATTCAATGGAAGAGTTAAAAAATTATAAAGAAATTAAATTTCGTAAAGCAGCTAGCTATGCTATAACCATGGAAACCGCTACTATATTAAGAAAATGCTGATTGACAGATGTCAGTGTCAAGTGCAATTGACATGTTAGTGTTATAATTTTACTGGAAATATAGAATCTCTTAGGTACATGAAACTTTCTGTATGGAATTTGTACAAAATACATAGGTAGAACTGACAGAAGGTAATGTACTTGAAATATGGAATCTTGTGCAAGAAACTTTCTGTATGGAATTTGTACAAAATGTCTGGAACTGACGGAAGGTAATGTGCTGGCCACATCAGATTTTTTTAGCTCCCACGTGGCTCCCACTTAATCAAAATTTAATAAATGTGCCTCATGTTGCTGATGTGCGCCTCTTAAAATCTGTGCGCTAAGTCCAACCTGTTCGGTAATTCAGCACTGCTCTAGAATATACCTCTGAATTTAAATTTTTCAATTAGTGAATGAAGAGTGTACTGATCCACTTCACACTGATGTAAACGGCGATGTATTTTATTTATTTGATTCTCTCCACTCCTACTGAAACATGAACCCCTCTTCGTCTTTTTTTCTAATTTGCTCGTGGTGGTGCTCGTGAAGACATATGTGTTCCATTTAAATCTTTTAATTGGTTTAGTTTCGCGCCGGTAGATCGCTGCCGAATTGCAGTGGGCACCGAAGGCGCACCGATGGCAATGGCAGTAGCTCTGATTCACTAGAACTAGAAATCCCTACACGATACGTTAGCGTAGTGGTGTGGAAATAGTGCCCCGGGTGCCATTACACATAGCCGATAGTGCAGAAGGGAAATTGGCCAGTTAACGATTCATTAGTTGCTGAAAGTTCACGTTTTGTCAATTTTTATTTTATTAGAATATAAAGCGATAGGGTATTTGGTCAATCGAAATTTCAGCACGGGGCAAAGTCTATTTATAAAGCCTGCTCAGAGAAAAGAGATGCTTGAGACCATTGCTAAATCCTGTCCTATGTTTCGTGGTGGAATGATATATAATTCTTACATATATATACAGAGTGTTCATTTTAAATGGGCCACCATTGCTATCTCTAGAACCATAAGAGCTACAAAGACGGTTAAATGGGCAAACAATTTCTGTTTCACAAGACAAATAAAAGGAAAAGATAAATTATTTTTTTGGGCTAGTGATGCACAAAATACGGACCCTAACTTTTTACCTTCCGTCACCTTTAGGTAAGGAAGGTATTGTCTTTGGTCAAAAAATTCGGTGGTGAGTTTTTGATGAATAAGCACGTTTTAGGGTCCCTAGAATACGATTTTACTATTTTTACGATGATGTCTGTATGTGTGTGTGTGTGTGTGTGTGTGTGTGTGTGTGTGTGTGTGTGTGTGTATGTATGTGTGTGTGTGTGTGTGTGTGTGTGTGTGTGTGTGTGTGTGTGTGTGTGTGTGTGTGTCTGTGTGTGACAAAATTTTCTAATGCGATAACTCTAATACCACAATTCCAAAAATTATAATTCTTTCGTATTCCTCTTCGTTACATCCATGTGAAGAGCTGATTAGATTTTGGTTATAATTGGTCAACCGGAAGTACCCTAATTTGAAGATTTTAACAGTTTTTCTTGAAAAAACGATGTTAAATATCATTTTTTCACATTTAATGTTATTATAAATATTAAAGAATTATTTATTCTCTATACGATTTGAATCCATTTTATAGTTCATATTAAATGGACATAGAGTTAAAATATTATAAAGAAATTAAATACCATATATATTAGTCAGCTTTGCTATAACTCTGGAAACAGCTGCTACATTAAGAAAATTCAGATTGAAAGGTGTCAGTGTCAAGTGCAGTTGACAGTATTTTTATGTTATAATTTTACTGGAAATATAGGACCTTTTGTTAGAAACTTTCTGTATGGAATTTGTATAAAATACGTACAAACGCCTTAAGGTAATGTACAAGAAATATAATCTTTTACAAGGAACTTTCTGTATGACATTTATACAAAATACATAGAACTGACGGAAGGTAATGTGCTGGCCACATCAGATTTTTTAATTTTAAATGAGAACATTTTTTTTATTTGTTCATTCGATAGAGAATCTAATTTTGAATTCAGTGATATAATATTTTTATCCCCTTACATAAAGATTTTTTTTTTAGAAAAATGCATGTCAAGTTTTATATTAATTTGATTAAAATATGGATAGAATAAGAGGGTCATGAATAGAAAAAACGAATACGTGTTAATTTGTTTACATAGAATTAGAATGCCATGAAAGAAATACGTGAATATTTTGTTTGCGTTGACATTTATGATCAATAGATCAAGAGCTTATCAAGAGTACGTGCACGTCACGTTGACAACCATGCGTCAAAATCAGCTGAGTGGAAGAAAACATCTGCTAATAAGTAATAATTTTATTTTTCGGGATCAAGGTATATCTGCAGGTTCCGTATCTGACGTTTGATATGATTCTGATGTTTCAATATAATAGTTATTTATGTAACAAGTGTGTAAAGTAGTACTTTTTTGGTCGAGTGCGAAATTGTAGCACGAGACAAAAAATACTATTTTACACACGTGTTGCATACAACATTTTTCCTACAACCGAAATGGTATTGATGTTTCTCATAATACTGAGTGTACAGGCATCCAGCAGCTTCAAATACTGTTAATACTCTTTCTCATAACACTGTACAAAATGTAACTTAACTTAAACACTTAGAAGAATCTCAGACAGATGATGATTAGTCTTTTATAATGTACAAATTGTACATTTAATATTAATATTAAAAATTAGGTTAGAATACAGGCCAAAAAATGTTAATGTTCCTAAAAATTAAATTAGTAGGTACTCAATCTGTTAAAAAAAATTGTTTCATTTAAAGTGTATATTCATATTTCATAATAAATTTTATTAGTTTCATTATTATATACTACCTAATTGTATACTTGACAGGTAAATTAACCGAATTTTAATGTTGCCTAGCAACGCTTATTTACTTTTCAAGCACTATTGCGTGAAAAGTACTTTTCACGCACTAGTGCTTGAAAAGTGACACTTTACACACTATAATGAGTGCGTGAAAAGTACTTTTCACGCACGGTTGTAGGAAAAAGTGATTTTTGTGTGACTAATGCATTAAATAATAAATCTACTAAATTAAAATCGTATAGTACCTAAACCTAAAATGAACTCAATATAATAAAATAAATTACTTCAAATATCAAAAAGTCAAAACCTATTTAACCGTCTTTGTAGCTCTTATAGTTCTCCAGATAGCAATGGTAGCCTATTTAAACCGAACACCCCGTATACATTCAATTTTCTTGAAAACTATGGTTCAAGTAATAATATGAGAAGATTTAAGTTGTTATACCGATGCATACAAAAGTAAAATTAACCTGATTTTTTTAGTAACGTATCCTGAACAACCAAGCGATCCAAATGGCCTAGATTGATTGATAAATTACTTTATATTCTTATGAGATTAAACGTCACTTCTAAGGTCTCTACAGGCTGTCCCATTTACGGTACGAATGCATTGGGATCTCGAGAACCATAACAGCTAAGAGGTTGGTTAAATTAGACAGAAGTGCCCCATTAGGATTATATATATATATATATATATATATATATATATATATATATATATATATATATATATATATATATATATATATATATATATATACAGGGTGTAATATTTTAATGGACCCAGCAAATATCTCGCTTATTTATTAAGTTGGCAATTTTTTTCATATAACATGATTTATACAGGAACATGTAAGCTACTTAATGACGGATGTACATTCCTGATACCACTTCCGGTTTATGAGTAATTAATATCTACTTTGAAATTTCAAATGGAACATACTATATTTCTTTACAAATTTGAAAAGTACATCAAAGGTACATCAAATTGTGCCCGCCATTTTAATTTTTAATCGTGTAACATATGGATTATTTTACATGATTGTAAAGAAAATTTGATGTACTTTTCAAATTTGTAAAAAAATATAGTATGTTCCATTTGAAATTTCAAAGTAGATATTAATTACTCATAAACCGGAAGTGGTATCACGAATGTACATCCGTCATCAAGTAGCTTACATGTTCCTGTATAAATCATGTTATATGAAAAAAAAATGCCAACTTAATAAATAATCGAGATATTTGCTGGGTCCATTAAAATATAACACCCTGTATATATATATATATATATATATATATATATATATATATATATATATATATATATATATATATATATATATATATATATATATATATGTTGTACATGGTTGAGAAGCAAAAAAAATATCTTTTGAATTGTGTAACTTTCCAATATGGCGTCCATATAAAATTTTTGACATCAATCCTCGAAAACCAAAAAGAACATAAAAGTACCCTAAAGATGTGCAAACCAAAATCCAGTATTATTTCACACTTGCAAGTTATTAGCAAAAATAAAAAATTGCAAAATTGACATTTTCGCCTATATCTAGTGACATATGCATTTTTTCGCAAATAACGGAACACCATTAAAATTGTCTCCTAATAGGGTAACTTTTGTCTAAACCAACCTCGTAGCTCTTACGGTTTTTGAGATCCCAATGTATTCGTACCTTAAATGGGACATCCTGAATAAAAGTGGGTTCGTAAAACGAACATACATCTACGCTGGTATCACTTTCGTTACGACAATATTGGATATTACCTAATATAATTCTTAAAAAAAAGTTTGAAAAAGAAAAATGCATGTCTTCTATTTTTCGGCGCTCTCTAAAAGTAACAAAAAATGTTTTTAATAAACTACCCCGTTCCTGTTTAATATACTTTAAAATAATCTATTTTTATTAAAACATTCATATTAAAAAAATTAAAATAGATCATTATTATCATTCTAAATAAATTTAAATTTATATACAATTTTGGATAAAAAAAAATATAAGGTAAAATATTTATAGTATATCCTATGTATATCAATATTTATGGATCAATTTTTAATAATATTTTTCCAATTCATTTGTTTATATTCAAAAACATTACCACTAATAAAATTATTAGGTATAAAATTAATTTCTTTAATCGTAGTAGGCTTGTCGAATCCCGCGTATTTCGTAATGAAGATTCATAGCGGGCTATGTCCAGTACCCAGTCCTGTGCCAGTCATTAGTTTGTTTTTATGATAAACAAATGTCGTTCATTATATGGTGATTTTTTTTTTAAATTCATTGAAAATATGTAAACATGTATTTTCAAATATAATGAATCATGTTCAGAATTTCATTCACTTTCTACGGATACAAATTCCATATTGGAAAAGTGTTAGTGTTTTGGGATATGTTTAAATAAGTAGTCTCGTAAACAGAGAATCATGTGATTGAGGTATACAAAATATTCATGAATAGTAGAAAAAAATACCTGCATTTTTACCGTTTAAGTTGAACGTTTATTTTAATATTTTTTTTTTACAGTGTTTGATGGTGAACTGAACTGGGAAATCGGCAAAATCTTCGGATAATCCAGAGTACAGCAGCAAATAAGGTAGGAAAATTACATAATTACTTATTTCCGAAATAAAAATTAACACTGAATTTTATTCCTTTGATTATATAAACACAAAAATATTCACTTTTCGTTATGAAAATTGTGTATATACCCTAAATGAAACATTTACCTTCAAAGAGAGCACTGAACTATATAGAATATTTTCATTTGAAAAAGTTCTATGATCTAAACCCAACGTTGTAGAAATGCTATAAAAAGGGAGCGGAGTTACGCTCTGTGTACCAGTAATAAAATTCTGGTGCCAGTGATTTTTTTTTGTTATTTTAAAATTTGTAATGTCTGTCGTGTATTTTAGAATTTGCTTTTTATTTATAAAACTAGTTTTTTGAATTTTCATTTTCGAATTAATTTTAATGAATTTTACTTAGAACATTCAAGATAATTGTGTAACTTATTTAAAAATTGTCGAAATTACGCCCAACGACCGTGGCCTATTTGGCGTATTGGAAACTCTGCTCCTGGAAATTGAATATTTAAATAAATGCGGGAAACTGTGGTGGGTTTTTTTAGTTATAAAAAATTTGACCAGCCTTAAGGTGCCTGTCCACGTGAGAGTAAATTCTAATAGTTGCTCTCGAGAGTACACTCATGCAGTGGCGTTCCCAGGATTTTGGTCTAGGGGGAGCGATATAGAGGAAATTTATATATAATTTTTGTGTATTTACTTTTCGCGAATTTTTTTTACCTTCCGTCACTTTTAGGCCAGCGCAATTTTTATTTATTTATTTGAAACCATTTTAGGGGGCGTCCCGATTAAAATTCGACTTGACCCCTTTTAAGGTCCACCCTAATATACATATATTTTGAACAATTTCATATACTTATTTTCTCATATTTATATGAAAGCAAAGATTTTTTAAAGATATTAAAATTAAGGTATACGAACGTTACATTAAAAATATTAGAAACATTAGACAAGGAAATCTGTCATCTAATAGCATGATTTATACTTGAAAATAGCTGTCTCTTCCCTAGAAATTCTAGCGCGATTTTTTCATCACGCCAATTTTTTTCTTAATAACAAGTTGCAATTTCTTTTTTATTGTGAACGATACTTAAGTCAGATTTACTTAAGTGAGGGGCAATTATTAGAAGAAATTTTGAGATAAATGAATAAAACTTAGAGCAATTTTATGACAATTGTTGCAACTAACTCGAAAAATTACTGATATAAAAAAAATATATGTAGGTCTGGAGGGGGGGGGGGCATCACCCCCATCGCCCTCCCCCTGGGTACGCCGCTGCTCTCATGACTATGTCCACGTAAGAGTATTTTTCCGTGAGTTTTTACTGTCGCGACGTCGCGAGCAGTTCAGACAGTAGCCGGAGAGTTACTATCACAAATTCCTTTAAGGACCTTGTCCATTGGAGTATTGGAGAGCGTCTGTGGCTCGTTAATGTTGCATCGCGTTCTTTAATGTCCGAGATTTTATTCAGTTCTTGGGAGAACTATCAAATAATTATTTAGTCAGATTTTTATCAATATGCTGACTGACAATTTGTTATTGTTATTATACAATGACTACTTTTTACCTCTCGCTAAAAGAGGTATTGAATTCATGCTAAAAATCGCATATCCAGATTTTAGTGAATAAGCACGTTTTAAGGTCCCTAGAATCCGATTATAACATTTTTACGATGATCTGTATGTGTGTGTGGATTTGTGTGTGGATGTGTGTGTGGATGTTGGATTCACGATTTCTCAAATACTATAAGACTTAAGACATTTTTAACTACGGATTCCTCAATCTAACAATAATGGGAAGAGTTGATTAAGTTTTGGTAACAATTGGGCAACCAGAAGTAGTAGTTACAAGAAAAAAATTATCTAAATATTATTTATCGAAAATTTATGTAAATAATTATATTAAATAACGTTAAATTCTTTATTCGATAAATATAAATTCATTATTATATCTTCTATAGATTTAGAGATAAAGAAATGCATATAAAATAATTTGATGTAAAAATTCTCAGATCAAACTACTTCAAGGCAAGAAATTCAAATGTTTGTAATTGACACATAAATGTCACTGTCGAAAATATTTGTATACCACTGTCAAAAATATTTACATCATTATGAAGATTATGAAAATAAAAAAAAAGTCAACAGCGCAAAAGAATATACGTAAAAAAATATAAAAGGAATTTGCGAAAAAATGACGAATATAAATAAGAAAAAGAAAAGGAAAGTAGAAAAAGAAAATTTCAGGATATTGAATATAAAGAAAATGTATGTATTGTACATAATTTATATTAAAATATCCCATAGATTTTGAAAATATATGTGAGAATTATTTTGTAGTGAGACATGAATATATGTATTTGTATTTAAAAATATTTTTCGTTTATGCGTACAACCAGGTAAAATATCTGACGAGAGGTTATGTGTTGGCCACATCAGATTTATATATCATTTGTAATATGTTGAAGGCGAACCACTACGGTTCGAAACGTCCGTTGTTTTGAATAAACAAATTCTGGATCACCAAAGCCTTTTTCATTTTTTGCACGTATGATAATTATTATAAAAATATAAAATATATAAATGTTATTAATTTTTATTAATTAAATTCTTGCAACCAATATAAATGAAAAATAAATTGTGAAAAGATCATGTCAGCCACCGGGATTTGAACTCGGCTCTTTACTTTGCCGAAGTAACGCTCTAAATAATTGTTTTTTTTTACCTTCCGTCACCTTTAGGTAAGGAAGGTATTGTCTTTGGTCAAAAAATTCGGTGATGAGTTTTTGATGAATAATCACGTTTTAGGGTCCCTAGAATACGATTTTACTATTTTTACGATGATGTCTGTATGTGTGTGTGTGTGTGTGTGTATGTATGTATGTGTGTGTGTGTGTGTGTAACAAAATTTTCGTCTACGATAACTTCCATACTACAATTCTAAAAATTATAATTCTTTCGTATTTCTCTTAGTTACATCCATGCGAAGAGCTGATTAGATTTTGGTTAGAATTGGACAACCGGAAGTACCCTCATTTGAAGATTTTGAAAGTTTTTCTTGAAAAAACTATGTTAAATATCATTTTTTCACATTTAATGTTATTATAAATATTAAAGAATATTGTATTTTCTATACGATTTGATTGCATTTTATACCTAATATTAAATGGATATAGAGTTAAAAAATTATAAAGAAATTAAATTTCATAAAGTAGCCATAGCTGTGGAAACAGCTACTATATTAAGAAAATTTTGATAGAAAGATGTCAGTGTCAAGTGAAATTGACATAGTGTGTTTGTCTTATAATTTTACTGGAAATAGGTATAGGATCTTTTGCTTTCTGTATGGAATTTGTATAAAATACATACAATTGCTTTAAGATAATGTACAAGAAATAATAATAATAATAAATCTTTTATTTCTGCAGATACATTACACTGTATATAGAAAACGTCACAAAATAATATTTTTCTGTATGAAATTTGCATAAAATACATGCAACTGCCGGAAGGTAATGTACAAGAAATAGAATATTTAATTTAGCAAGGAACTTTCCGTATGAAATTTGTACAAAATACATAGAACTGACGGAAGTTAATGTGCTGGCCACATCAGATTTTTTAAATTACGTAATTAAAATTAATAAAAGTTTACTTTATTATTTTCAAGTTAATTTTAATTAAAACTTCTGATTACATGATTACATTGAATATATTAGTTCGTTTTAAAAATTCCATTAGTATTTGCATAACATTTCACATTATTTGCAAGTTCGATGAAATTAATTATTTATATTTTAACTATACGTGGAATGCGTCATTACTTCTCTATTACCATGTTAAATAAAATTCAAATCCACACGACAGGAACATTTCCAGTTTTATTCGTTTAATTTAAAAATAAATGTTAAATGTAATGCATGCATAATTTCTAATAAATTTATTTTAATTTTTCAGTATTATTCCATGGTCGCAGAGGAACCATAAAGATCTAATTGGATACAAAATGTAATCCCAAAAAAGAAGAAATACAACAATGTATAATGTAAGTTTAATTTAAATTTTTCTAATCCTTTTTTACTGGTTTATGAATATTCCAAACTTAAATTATTTCGTCTCGAAACTCATTCGAAGTAATCTTTCTTTCGGAGACAATTAACAAGTTAACAGAAATCAGAAAACTGCATTATAATTATCTATATAAGATCTAAAAGTTCTTTATGCTGCAAAATGCCTTGAATAGCTTCGCAAAGTCTGTCCATAAATTTTAGTTTGCGGTCTTTCACTTTAAACCTCTGAAATCCTCTCATTTACCCTAAAATGTGTGTAATGTTTCCCTCGAGCTGCCTAAATTAAGTAGGAAAAATACATCTAAGATATCACGTGCGGGAATGTGTCACCTCAATTTATTACTCAAATTCCACTGGATTTTCGTAGGTAGATCTAGGTACTTTGTCGCCTTTCTACTAACAAATAAATAAAATAAATTATTTTAAAACACAAAACCGAGATAGTAATTTGATTTTTTTAGTAGTTTGTTTGTTTCAAGAGTTTTTAGTTTCGGAATTTATGTGGAATGTGTTTTACACTACACAATCAGAGCTGGGCAACGCACCGGAAAGTAGTACTTGAAATACAACTACCAAGTATCATAATGTTTCTAAATATACTTGAAGTACAAGTACTTGCAAATTTGGGTGCAAGTACTTTTACAGATAATTGATATTTTTTGATTATGTGGACCTTAAAAGGTGATTATAGACAAAAATTTCAATATGCGATATTTATTGGGTTATTTAAAACAAGAATTCCTCGCAGACCACACCACTGCAAAAGAAACACTGCAGACAAACAAATCTCATAACATTGTTAACTTTTAAATTATTTATCGCACTTCAAGTACATTCAGGGCCGTAACTAGCTATTCTTGCGCCTGGGGCGGAATATAAAATTGGGCCCCTTCCCCTTTATTTTTAGCAAATTATTATTTAAAAATATAACTACATAAAAAGGTAATTTCGGCTCCAAAATTATTCTCTTTTGACCAGCATAACGATTTGTGTCTGTTCAAGAATTAGTTCCATATTCTCTCGTCTTAGTTCCATATTCTCTCATCTTGGCGAATGTACTATATAGTTTTAGTATTAATTAACAGTATTTAAAGTATATTTCAATTACAATAATTATAAAAAACAAAATAAAGACAACATTATGTCTGACGCATATCAATTAGACCATAACTACAACGCAGAATTAGAATTAAATGTTTATATCTTGATCAACACAAAGATGCGTTTCTTTTCTTCAAATATATTATTGATTTTGCATTATGTCAATGCAGTACGATTGTTAAAAAAGTAGGTTCTCGGAAAGTTTTTATCCTTTAATATACAAAATTCTATTATTATTGCTTATAAACTAGGCTTTTGAGCAAAAAATTGTAAAAAACTTAAGTATTCGTCAGAAACAACGAGAAACTTAATTTTGCAGTTTAAAAATACCGGAAATATTGAGACAAACGTTAAAACTGGGTGTTTTTCGATGATTATTATAGAAGATCGCCGCCGAGTGTCATCCGTCCATGAATAATATTTGGTCCATTGCCATCTTCTGTCAAAAACATTACGAATATATTATAGTGATGCACACGAGACGAGACGAGATGAAAAATATAAAATATCGATCTCGTCTCGTTTTCAGCTCTTTAATCTCGATCTCGGTCCCGTTCTGGCACATTTTAAGGTATCCCGTATTGTTCTTGTGCGAGAATCTGGCGAGAGTCTCGCTATAAAAATAAGTGCTTGCTCACAGCATATACGCAGTTCTTTGTTATATTGTCATCTGTGCGAACGTAAAAAAATTGTTCATAATTAAATTTACATTATAATGTGAATGTGAAAATATAAACGTAAATGATACATACATAGTTATAGTTATTATAATTTTACTTTGTCAGAATTAAATTATACTCTTGCTTTCCTGGGTGAGAAACGTATTCAAATTGTGTTTGCTTGTTGTTGTTCAAAAAACAATTCAAGCATATTGTAAGCGGGAAACAGTTTATGGCTCGGAAATTATTGTAATATCTGCTTCTGCTACATTTAATAATCAATTGCGCTATCGAGGATATGTAACACATGTATCAGGCGTTAATATTACATATTGCATTTGATCATTTCTGTTTGTATCTCTGATCATCTGCTGAAACAAGCATAATACATTTTGCTGAAATGTCTGAAGCAAGAATGAAAAATAGCGCCGGTAGATGCAATATCATTTTTAAGAAAAATTTAATGCCTCTAGTTTCTTAGTTTGAAAACTTCATGAATTATTACTTTTTGATATTAATTATGGAGTCAAGTTTTAACATGAGTTCCAAAAAATATAGTAACGGGAAAAAATGTTAGAAAGTATGTGTTAAGTAAAATAATTATTAGTATTTAAATTTACACAATATTTCTCATATTTATTTCAATATTTAAACAAATCAAGAATAAAAAATCTGGTATGGCCAACACAATACCTCCCGCTATGTACCGCTCGAGTCACAAAAAGATTAAGCTAATCTTTATTTTTGAGACCCCATGGGGTCTCGTAGCCGCGTGTCTGAGTGTCAGGTCGCGAATCTGGGGAACTGAGTTTAATCCCAACCAACGCCAAATATTTCCAATTTTAAATGGCACAAAATTGAGCCCTGTGGGGCACTCTCTATGCCAGCAATGAGTGCCCGTGAGGTGACGCCTGGTAAGCGCCCACACGGTCCAAAAATTCATTATTACCGATATCTGTGTACAAAGCAGATTGGCACACCCAGCAATGGGTAATAAGCCATGATGATATATTTATTTATTTACTTAATTTTGGATTAGCGAATTTTACTCTAATTTTGGCAGTTTTTTTCTTAAAATATAGTCTAATCTAATCCAAGTAACTACATTTTTGATAATATAAAACGTTACTATTATTAATTTGAAATGATTAGTTCTTTGACAGTGACATTTATCTGTCAGTTACATACATTTGAATAACTGCCAAGGAGTATTGTTTGTTTAAAGTGTAGGCTCCGGAATTTAAATTATAGATAATTTTATAAATTTATCCGCATAATATGTAGAAAAGGTACTAATGCATTACAGAAAAAGTTCGAAATACAAGTTTTCAAAATTTTCTGAATGTTAGTATTTGAGTTAGAGTGGAGGATTCAAACACACATACACACAGACATCATCGGGAAAATGTTAAAATTGGATTCTAGGGACCTTAAAACATACTCATTTATCAAAATCTCGATATGCGATTTTTAGCACGATCCCTATACCTCCCTTACCAAGGGTAGCGGGAGGTAAAAAGTGAATTATTTTAAAACCGTTTTAGATGGTTTCATAATCCACTACATTGAAAAATGTTGTACTTTCGTTAATCGTATCGTTTATTTATGGATTTTCTATTAATAAACGATTTTAGTGTACAAATAAAGATAACAACTTAAAAAAAATACTTTCATTTCAAGTAAAAAGGGGAATTTAAGAAACAAATTTCAGGGTTAATATTCCTTTGAAACAAGTTTATTCTACCTTAAAATAAGTTATGTCTTCTTAGCTTCTTACTAAAGTATATATTATGAAATGTTTATTTCTGGGATACAGTGTATATAAACATATTTATAACAACCGGGGCATTATATGAGGGCATAATAGTTCATTATGCCCTTATTATAATCCGATCATCGTTTATGGACTTTAAATTAGAAATAATATGAACGGTATATAATGAAAATTATTTTCTTTTTAATTATAATTCCTTACAATAATAATGATTGATTACAACAATTAATATAATAAGAAAACAGCTTTGAGAGCACAACACAGAAATCATTTTTAATTTAATTATAACACTCAAAATTAATTACGAAAAGGGCCTTAAAAAGCAATTTACTTTCACCAGACACGTAAATAGTAAGTACGTCGAATTGCAGACTGCAATGTTTCGCATTGATTTTGCCGGATGAATTTTTTTGAGGACGATATCCCAAAGCAGTACAAACTCTTTAAAATGTAATAATATTCAGAAAGTGCAAAAGAAATAAAGAACTGAGATCTATCATGTGAAAACGAACCTCAAAATATAATACTTACATCTTCTACAGACGCGAATGGCATAATTAGGGGAGCATTTATGCGTTTCTCTTCCTCAAAGTACCTACCTATGTAGAAGCATTCAAAATAATTTCTTTACACCGTTGCGATAAAATACCTTCCGAAACATCAAATTCACTCATTCCTTCATCTCCAACGATGTAGAATGTTGATGTTTTAAAAATAAATAAATGTTGATAAAAAACAAAACAATTAAACAACATCCTTAGCAACGCCAAAGCTTAAGCATTATTGTAATCAAAATTATTATAAATGATAGCTTATTTCACATATTTCAGTGAGACATAAAATATTGTATGCACCACAAGCGTTACTAGAGGATAATGCCCATCGGACGATATCTATCCCTCGGGCTACATCCACGTCGCCCTCCTGGCATTATCATCATCGTAACGCCCTTGGTACATAAAATACTATTATGGTCGTATTAAATGTATGTACGTATGCACTTTTATAAATGTTTCCTAATTGATTTTTTTAAAGTTGCTATCTTTGTGGCCAATATTATAGTAACCATAGATACTTCCTAACTATTATTGCCAAAAATTTTGCTTTGAAATTAAATTAAATATTCTCCAATAAGCCGATTTCACATTTTTTTAAAAATATTTTAAATGAAAGTATATGCAATATTTTTCATTGTAAAAAAAATAATTTATTGTTATTTTCGTAAAAAGTTAAATAAAAAGATTGGCGCCAAAAATAGTCATGCAAAACAACCCCCCCACTCCTGTGTCAACGGAGCACAGTACGTCATTCATAGCCAATAGGAAAGCAGTTTACGTTATTTATATAAATAAAAGTAGGAGATAGCTTGTCACATGTTAAACTGTATGTGCGCTGACGTAACATTCTGTTTCAGATCACGTGACTTTTTGAAAATATTACACAAATTTAAATAATTAATTGTAAAATATCTAATGGATATTTCGTAATATTTTCAAATTTGAGGCTCTTTAAAGAACAATATCTTTTAAAATTTAGTACTTAGAAGTCATATAAAAATTCTTGCAACAGCTCTATTTACTAAGATACGATCAACGGAAAAATATTGTAAGGCTTTATTCACAATACGAAATTAGTAGTTTGTGTTAGTAATTATGGTTAGTATATATAATTAGTTAATTAAAGATTGGTAAACAGCATTCACAATACATTGATTTAACGACTACGAATAACAATTTTGATTCAAAGTTTTCAAGAGCTGGTTTAATTTAATACTTCTTGTTTAGTAGATTTGACTATTATTTAATATTTTTGTATCTTTCTGTTTTTGCATAAAAAAGTTCAACAGAATAAGCTTTTATTGTCTACAACCTACAAAATTGATATTTTTATAATACACACATTTTAAAAATGTTTATTTATAACAGAATAATAAAGTCAGTACCTTTCAAATTTTACCTCAATTCAACAAAAATATAATTTATTTCTTTTAAAACAACTGTCAAACTCAACAAATGTGAAAATATCTTTCTTTTCTCTGTTCTGTGATTGGTTACTCTGTTAACCACTAACCATAAGTTTGGAGCTTACAAACTCTTGCGCTAACTGAACTTAGCCAGTGCCGGATTAGCTATGTAGCAGGAGGCAGCAAATGCTACGGGCCCCGCGCCTTGTGGGGCCCCGCGCCTGTGCCCAAAAAAAATACAAATCAAAAAATTATAAGCCACACGCCTAGTAGCTATTCTCAAAGTAAGCGCAGGCCATACTGTATAAGTATAGGTACATTATTATGCTACAAGTTGGCAACACCACATTACTTACAGGTGGAATCCCCTAATATTGTTTTCGATTCGAGCTGTTTGTATAACCCGACCATGTCGACTTAGTCGTTCGTTCCTACCACATTTACATAAGTTTATTTTTTTTAAGAGTGAAATTTATTGTTATTTGATGTTATTGGACAATTTACGTCGTGTTATAGTGTCTTAGTTTTTACGTGCTTTTATGTTATTAATTCTGTTTTGCTGATCGCTGTGGACTAACAAAATCAGTATAATACCACTTTTTATAATAGTAAAATTCTATATAATATCAAAATAGTGAAAACGACGAGAACGATAAGCTCTGAAGTTTTTGGAAAGTAGCTAACTTTTGTGTGCATATACCAACCTACTGTACAAAGTTCAAAAAACAAGACATGTAAGTTTTAGAGCCGAACATTAATGGGGGCGAAGTGACGCGAAATTGCTTATGGGGCTGCATTGATGAAAATAGGTTCTTCTTAACTCAATTTGCTTTCATTTGTAGATAAAAATCTGATTTTTTATATATGATTTTTTGATAATATTTACTAGATTTTGGTAGTTGTCAAAACAGGATTTAATAAAATTTCTCGATAGAATTATTTCCCGAAGTTGCTTCCGTTTTTAACATTTTTCCCTTATCATACCAAAATACCAGCGATTTGAGAAGTACTTTTTTGAGTACACATTAGGTACTAAATTTTAATCATCCAGTTTTTTGTTTGGGCATATTGACCGTTAGTATGAACAACTGATTAAGGGTGATTATCGAGCATTTGACTAGCATTGTTTTATCTCTGTCATTCGTGTATGGATCCTTTTAGAGGAAAATACTTCAAATACTAGTTATAGAAAAATTAATTGCCCGCATCTTTTATTTGAAGAATTTTTCTCTAAAATAATCTCTAAACAATTGACAGAGATAAAACAATTTGAGTATGATGATCACAAACTACAGCGGAGAACGTTCTTTCTCAACATTAAAGAGAATTAAAAATGTGTTAAGGAACACGATGGGACAAGACCGTTTGAATGACCTCACTATTATGAATATAGAAAATGATCTACTTAAATATATTGATTTGTCGAGTGTAATTTCTAAATTTGCCCACATTAAATCACGAAAATCCTTTTTGTAAATGTTTTGTTTTATTTTACATCCTAAATTATAATACGTAATGCAATTCAAAGGCCCCCTGTTCACATTTGCTACGGGCCCCGCACTGGCTTGATCCGGCACTGAACTTAGCGCGGACCTGGGCTGCGCTAATTTCGTTATTGTGAACGCTAAACTACAACACGTATGCCAAGCTTTCTGCGCTAATCGTAAATCGTAACTACTAATACTAACCGTTAGTTTCGTTTTGTGAATAAGGCTTAACTCATCAACTCGTCAAAATGTTTCGATTATTAATCGCTTTTATTAATACACTTGATAGTTAAATAATTATGTTTCAGCTGATTAGATAAAACCACATGATATTTTTAACGTGGATAAATTTGTTTATTTTGTAATTAAACAAAAGTTTCTAAAAACTATTGCTAAAATATCTCATTTGTTAATAGCCTTTTTTACGTCTGTTAAAAAAAGTACACTTATTTTCATTAAAATGGGTTTGTAAAGTATGCCTTTTTTAATACATGAAAGTGTGAAAAAAAGTGTACTACGGCACTTTTTTTCACGCTCCCATTGCAGACGTAAAAAAAAAATTTGTATGGAAGTCGTGAGTCAATTATATCTTTTATCACTTGGTACATAAATGACTATTGTAACACACTATAGCGAAATTATTAAGATTTAATTATACATATTTGACATCCTTTAATTTTTATTTATCTATTTTCAAATTTAATAGTCACTATCACTGATTTCACTTTGTAAAATGAACAATAGGGTTTCAACATAAATATAAATATGATGATGCATAAAACAGCGGACCCTTTTTTATGATTACATCACATTTGTGATGTGTAAAGAATACTGTTTTATGCGGTTATAAAATTTCGCCTTCATAAATTTGTTTCTTTACGGTATTAGTAAAATAAAGTTTTGTTCTCTTTACAAAATAAAAATACATATTTTTATATTACCAAAAGATAACCGGCTTGTATTTTCACCTCTTGGAGTAGCGCTACTTTCGAAGTAGCGCCTTTTCGATTTACTAAATTGTATTTTGTTATATGAGGAGTCAGAAATGGGTTTCATTGTCTTGTAAATTAAACCTATAATATTTGAAATAAGTGGTAATTACAATTTACTTTATTTTTAATTTCTAAAAGTAAACTGCTGAAATTTGAATTAGTGATTTTTTGCAAGTACTACTACAAGAGGTGAGAATTGGAATATATACTTTAAAAATTTAATTATGCATTTAAAATATACATTTCTAAATAGATATTTATAAATCTGAAAAATTACCTTTCAAAAATGCGCGCGAAAATCTTGTCCAATCATCACCTAACCTCACTTAACAATGTCGCATCAGCTGCCAGATTACGCGGGAAATATTTTTCGGAGGTGGAAGCGTTCAAGCTGTAGAGCGTCGCGAATCAAACTAAACTTGCAAACTCGGAACTGTTCCCAAGAACGCAGATCTGTGAGACTTCCGTATCCGCCATCTCTCTCGGCCTGAGCTCTCAGCATTGCACATGCTCCTTTGTCCAAAGCCGGAGAGCTGCACTTGATTATTTGCGTGCCCTAAAGCCCCGCAGAACTTTTGTTGGCACGACTGTGTGATTTTTTGTTAGAATATGGGTTTTAAAAGTTTTAGATAAAAGTTTCGGGAGATATCGTTTATTTTTTATATTTATCGGAGTATTCCTACTTAACATATTTTTTTGTTTTTCCGATATAATATAACATTTATACAGAGCCATGCAAAAAATATATACAGAATGGTCATAAGTTTGCCCCCAATTTAATATTATGCAGTGTTTTCAAATTATTTAAATTTATGTCGATATAATTCGTTGTTATTTAAAAAAAATGCTTTGAATTATGTTATAATTACCAAATTAAATGAAGCAAAGGGGCGTATCGACATTTTTGTACGAAAATTATTTAGAGCAATGGATCTTAAGGATGGTACTTCAGTCTCCTGGTAAAGTGTCAGTTAATTTAACTGCCAGATAAATTAAAAATATCACATCATATAAAACATGTGTATAATTTACGCTCTGAAATTGATGACATATTTTTATTTTATCTGGCAGTTAAATTAACTGACACTTTACCAGTAAAATATTCACTGATTAGTAAGTAGTAAAGCTAAATAATTTTAAAATACATTCTTCAGTAAAAAGTTATAACGAATTAAACATTTTATGACCATCGCGGTGTGTCGATTTAATTCTATTGGCCAGACATCGGAGTGCCGACAATCTCCGCCTATAATTTTTCTAAATTTTTTATTTTAAATGAAAGTTCTTTTACATTTAAAGCAATTCGTAGTATTAAAGTCATATTTTTTTTAGTTTAACTAGATTTGATTTTTAATGTCAACATGACGTTACGACGACACCTATTTCTATACCTTTCTCTCGCACAAGCTCTAGGCAGCGAGAGAAAGGTACCACTAATGTGACGTCACAGTGACACTGACAACAAACATCAAATATCTTGCAAAGTTATGATTAAAAAAATGGTATTTTTATCTTAATCGCTATTTATTGAGTAATACTTTAAGTATAAAGTGTACATTTTATTTTTTCTATTTTGTTTCTTTAATATGTGCTTTATGAAACCCATTTGGATATCATAAAGTACTTCTTTATGACATCCAAATGAGTTTCATAAAGTACAAATTAAACAACTGAATTTGAAATTCCTGGACATGAAATAATGTACAATAAATAAACAAAAATGACCAAAATAGAAAAAAAATAGTATAAAATACACGTTTCATAATACATTTCAGCGCACTTGTCCCCTTAGAAAATTCGCGGCAAGCCGATCGTTTCTAAGGATGACGCGTGCGCTAAAATCATGTCTTATGAAACTTGTATCTTAATGTACTATTTTGTTATAGTGCAGGACCCTATTCCACCCACCGCCCACAAACTATCTATTTTCCATTCCCATTGGTGAGTAAATATAGTAGAACTCGTATGAAAAATATTGTTTTACTGCCACTGGTGACGTCACAACTCACCGCGTGGCGCGTAACAATGCAGCCATGGACCTGTGTTCCCGAGTCAATCCGGGCCCCTATGTAGATAAGAAAATAGTCTTACTGATCCCATAATAGGACACTTTAAAAAAATACTTTTTTAAATAAAATGTATTTAAAAAACACAAAATATTACAAAAAATAAATATGAAACCAAGACAATATTGCACGTTTATTTCAACAGCTTTTACTGACTTTTTTTTTTGTCAAATGTTGATATTAGCGTTTTCGGCTTACGCGATGTCAGTGCGTACTCTGTGCACTGTGTGACGTATGGAATCAGTTTCGTCCCTAACTATTCTAATGTTTAAGTTTAAGTTGAAAACGAGATCATAAATGAGTGCAAGTCTGAGAGCCTTGTTAGTTTTGCCGCGTTTTTCAAATTTATCTATGAATTTCAAGGACTCCTTTGTACCTGAAAAGTATCTTTGAACTGAAAACGAAAATAATTTTATTTCAAATACTCACATGAGTTTACATTCTTACTTTTCTATTTGTATATTTATGTACAACATAAAGTTTTATTATTTTATTTAATAACTCTTTATCACTATCTGACATTGAATAACTTTCTAATAATTTCTGGCAATTGTCAATATGATTTTATTTTTAGAAGCCATATTATTTGCACTGATATTCGTGCACCTGCTCTTGTAGTCGGTGCACAAAAGTGCGCACTCACTGCGAACTGAGTACAATTTCACAAGCCGAAAACGCTACCACGAAGAAAGTGTAAACATATAAGTATGATGAAAACAAAACGAGAACTCAGTGCATGTTAGTGCGCACTGAAATCAGAAGCTGAAAAGGCTATATGTTAGATAGATCTATTGTTCTGGCAATTTCGTATTCTATTAAAATAATAGTTGTCTGATAATGATAATTGTTGTTGTCCTGTATAGTATCCCTTAAAATTTTTTTACTAATTTTTATTTTGAAAAGGATCGTTCTGCTGAAAGATGTAAGGTCATTTAATATATTCGAAACATGTGGCTCTATTAAAATTAAAATATTTTTTGACGTGCGTGCCGGGCCCCTTGAGGCACCGGGCCCGTGTTCTGCGGAACACACGGAACCATAGACGCCCACAGGGGGGGTCGAAAGGGTCGACTGACCCCCCTTTCATTTATGGACTATATCAATTTTTAAAAATAAAATTATAATTTTATTTTTTCATTTCAATGTATCATTGTATTTTTTAATAATTATTGGTAATATTTTATTATATTTTATCTATTACTAAGTACGAAATAGCTGAAGTGTCAGAATGAGTAAATTATGTTATGTACTGTTAAATGTGTAGGTATTGCAATTATTTTTACATTATATTACATTATCTTCGGTGTTGTATTTTCTTTAATATGCTGTAGTTTATTCTAATCATTTTTGATCACGTTCTTCTTAAAACTTTCACAATTATCGATTTTACTGTTATATAGAAATAAAGAAATAGAAAAGTAAATAATGAAAAGACATTGCATATTTATTTATATTAGAAGTACCTACGTATGATTAGGGTTGCCGTATTTTGTGAGGAGCGCGATTTAATTAGTATTTAATTATTATACATTTTATTTTGAGCAGTTCAATAGAATAATTATATTGTTGCTCAGTAATATAATATTTTAATTTAATGCAACATTGTATTTTCAGATTGTCTGTTTCTGTAGTTATTGCTTATGCTCGCATCTCGCATCATAAAGCCTAGTAGAAGGGGCAATTCTACGCTTTTAGAGCGTACATACGCATTTTCGTCATAGAATATTGATTTTAATCTTTTAAGAATTTGTTAAATTTGCTTCATTGTAAAGAACTCTATATTATCTTACTTTGCATTAAAACACGTTTGACCTTGAAAATTATTAAAAATTCGCGCATTTTTTCTTACAACAAAAATATCGACCCACCTTGTAAAAAAGTCTGCGGGCGCCCATGCACGGAACATCGATAGTTACGCCACTGTCGCAAAACTAAAAGATATTTTCATATCAGATTTTCTTACAAAATTTCAAAAAAATATAATAAAATTGATTTATTTACTCAAAAGAACTAATTCGTGCTTACGCCTCTTTGTTCTTATAAAGCCCTTGAAATATTTATTGAAACTGTTATAATTATTAACCTTGAAATTTTTGTATATTTGTTAATAATAGTTTAGAAATAAATGTATATTAACGCGAAATAGGAAAAACTAAGACGAAAAATACGTATTACACGTTATTGAGCAATTATTGTAATACTGAGATATAGATATATAGATCGTTCTTGAAATTCTGAATGCACACCTCAGTTAAAAACGGATTATATATTGGAAAGTAAAAAAAGTTAAGAAAAGTTTAAGGATGTTTCGAAAAAAATTATATGCCATACAAGAATAAATATTATATTCACTTGGACTGTCGCTTGTGGATACTCGGTCACCAAAATAACATTTCATAATATGTCACGAAGGTCTAATAAAATTCTGAAAGTAAAAAATTTGTCGTAGAGGTTATAAATATAAGTCACCCGAATACTATTAATTATTACTCTTTTTATAACCTTTTATTATTAGTTTTTACACCTCAATGATATTAAAAGTTGTAGAGAGATAAAACTTATGGCGATATATTTCAGGAAACTTTATGAAAGCTCGCTCGATGTAAAAAAGATCATATTCATTTTTTAATGTCAGGCCACGAGTAGTAGACGCTACAGAGCTGGCAATTTAGCAGGACAGTAAAAAGACTAGTGTGATACTTGCTTCCTGAGCCACTTTGTTTGTGTCTCTCAAAAGAAATTCATTTTAACACTCCCGCTGTCGTATATGGCATTATTTTTATGACTGTGTATCTACACATACTACTAGGATATCCACAATACTGCAGTGTTTCTGTAGCTATGCTCGTAAAATGAATAAAATGCAGTGTTTTGCAATACTAAAAATATTCCGTAAAATGCGGTATCTAATGGGTTATGTGACCAAACCCCAAACTAAAAAATCTGATGTGGTCAGCACATTACCTTCCGTCAGTTCTATGTATTTTGTACAAATTCCATACAGAAAGTTTCTTGTAAGATTCTATATATTTTCAATAAAATTATAACTCAAACATATTATGTAAATTGCACTTTGACACTGACATTTGTCAATCAGAATTTTCTTAATGTAGTAGATGTTTTCGTGTTTATTGCACAGCTAGCTGCTTTGTGAAATTTAATTTCTTTATAATTTTGTAACTCTATATCCATTGAATATGAAGTATAAAATGTAATAAAATCGTATAGAGACACACAGGAGGGCCGCGCGTTCTAACACACGCTGAATTTAAGGCAGGTTGCTGTGGAAGTTAGTTTACTATTTCAAATTTAAAATTCCTGGATTGTTTATTCATCGTGATTTTTTGTTCGCCAAAAACAACATCGTCATGATGCTACAACTACCATATTCACCAGATATGACCCTCTATAGCTGTTTCCTTTTTTCGAAGATGAAGAGGACATTTAAAGGACAACGTTTTGCGATCATAGAGTAGATAAAGACAAAATCGCTAAAGGAGCTAAAAGCTATAAATACCACAAAGTGCATTCCATAAGTGTATTATCACTGTTACGTGCCTCCATTCATAAAAAAAGGTATTAGAGGCTACCACCAGTTTTTCACTGTAAATGGTTGATAATACTACAAGCATTTATTATAAAATATCAGATTATGAAAATAATTAATTTTACGTTAATTAGAGCAAATTTAATTTGTGATGACACACATATTGTCCAATACGACCGTGTGAGACCAACGTGACACCTCACCATTGCATGTCTGAACCATGTTTATAACTCCAATAGTAATATTTGACTGAATGTATTTTATATATTAAATGAATTTTTCACAAAATATTAACAAATATACTTCCAAAATTATTATCTATATAACCCTGAATTTATGGCCGCGTAAAGTCATATTGGTCTCATAAAGTAGGCCAAACACGGTTTCTGACACGCCAGGCCGCACTTTACCCTTTAACATAAGTTTCAATTCAAGACCAGTGCGGCACCTCGCAGCTGAACATATATTTTGACTTTGAGACCACATAGGACTCACGCGGCCAGAACCGTCAGAAACGTGTGAGCCCGCGTTGGCACCACATGGCACATATAGTTTTAAGACTGGAAATAACGTTAGCATAAATGCTTTTTTTCTAATGGGGAATACTTTTGAGGAGACAATACTAATTTTTATGTATTAGGTATACTATACTGTAACGTGGAACGCCCGCCGTCGCCGCCGCTGTCGCCACCGCCGTCGCAGCAATGAGTGTCTATTTATAGCGATGATGCAATCGCGCTAGCAGCCGGGCTACGTAAACAAACAAGCCGCGACGTGTTTAATTACTTCCGTTTGTGTTCATTGTTATTATGCGATCGAACATTCTAGAGCTCTCTGGAAGTTAATAGCGGCTGTATAAAAGGGACGCAGCTATGCTCGAGAGTTAGTTACATACATTGTTAGTTACATAGGGAGAGTCATATAGAGACATTCACATAGAGTGTTAGTGAAGCACAGCAGTATCGTGCTGAGCGTATGCAGTCTAGTATTGAGTGGAGGACTTGGGAAGTTACTGGTTAACTGGGATAGCTATAGATGTGAATACTCCGTAGTGTTGACGAGTATTGGGAAGCTGTAGTATACATGGACAGTAACGGCGAGTCTGGAAGTTACTGGTATAAAGGGATAACAGTGGAAGTCAATACTCTGTAGTGTTGACGAATATTGTGAAACTAGGTATTCTAGGACAGTAACAACGAGTTGGAGGGGATACTCGGCATTGGTGTTGAAGAATTGTGGCATACAGATAGTTGGTGATACTGATACTGATGCTGTGGAAGGAGAAAGTTAGTTACATAAATAGACAGACAGTGAGGTGAAAGGTGTGACTTCTGTCCGAGCAATTGAATATACAGACGCTGTTAAGTCAGTTGAGTATATAGACGCTGTGGAGGTCGGTAGGCGGACAGTTGAACGTGATATAAGTATAGAGTGACATAAATGGTCAAAATAAATAATCAGTAAGATCGTATAAATAAATAGTAGTATTAATTGGTTAAATAAATAAATAGAGTTAATGTTATCTAATTAATTATAGTTTTAGTCTTTATTAGTTTCTAATAATGGTGCACTCTCCACGCCAACAAGGAGTGCCCGTAAGGTGACGCCTGGTAAACGACCGCACGGTACAAATATGACATCATCATTACCGATATCTGCATACAAAGCGGATTGGCACACCCAGCAATGGGTAATATGCCGTGATGATATATTTATTTCTTTATTTTATTTATAATTGTTTAATATTACTAACAGTCATTTCCATTATAGTTTAATAACCTTTTATTTTAATTAATAATAATTGTCTAATATTTACACTTCACCCAAATAAATAAAAAACGTTACATTAAATTTAGAAATCAATGAAAAATCTTTTCATGTTTTTTTATTAAACCTCGTATTTATTTCACACGTGCAAACTACTTAGTTACTGTAATTTGTATAAAAAATCTTTTCGTTTTATGCGATCTTATTGCGTGACTTATCTACCCTCTGCAATGAATTAAGACTTCAAGAGAATTGTAAAATCCCTTAATTCTGTCAGTAAATGTTTAATAGTACACAAATTAATTACTGTCGTAATTTCGTTGTCACAGAAAACAATCAAAGTTACCTTGAGAAAAACTTTTAAGTGACATCGATCAGACCATTAAGTGTCTGTAGCAGTTTGCTACTAAATAAAGTACTTGATAAATGTTTAGTGTCCTGGCGCTTATTTAGCTCTGGCTCGGGCGAGGAAGTTTGTAGGTGCTGCACCGTCTGTCGAAACGAAATCACCTACAAATTAAGAAGAATTTACTCACACTCTTTGATACTAAATAGCCTCGTCAAGGCGCTGCACTTTATAATTACCTTTATCCTTATCGTGAGCTCCCTCGCTGCTCTCATTAACGCCGTTGAGACTTCGATTCCAGAGGCGGAGATCAAGAAATTTTCATAAATACTGAATAAAGTTTTATAAGCTATGAGGAAAGTATACACAAGAGATAAATTAAAACGAAATACACAATTGGACGAATGAAATATCTACACAACCTTATTACATATGATTCTGGAAATTTTGTACGCCAACATTTGTTCAGCGGAAACATTTGTACAAGAAGTGGAAATTTATATGCCAAATATTTTATACACCACCCATTTGTACGAATGTGTACTTTATTTTTATACGGCAATACATTTTGTATTCACGATTGATGTAGGTACGTAATAATTGTCTAATGGGGTCATCCACTATTTTTTATCAATCTTTATCTAAACTGAAAGCGATTTGTAATTTTAAAAGTCTTCATTGTTATTCGTTAAGCCGTAATATTTTTTTAAATATTCTGTGGCGTAGATATAAAAATTATAGGGAGATGATTTTGTTGTCAGACAGTGGACTTCGTAAATAATTGAAGTCTCAAAAATTGATATTTTTCAGCACTTATAAAGGTATATAAATATGTTAAAATAACGTTTGTGGTCAAATAATGGGGAATATGCTTGGATAGTTAGCAATTTAATAAAATATAATAAAAACTTCGTTCGACTAAAATGATATTTTGAATTATAATATCATAAACCAAGAAAATACTTTTTTTGCGGTATATAATAGTAATAACTATTCTATGTCGACATGTCAGCATATAGAAAGCCAAGCTTAATAGAGAAATGTACTTCGGCATAAGTGATGCCCAAGCAACCAAGTGACGCGATATCGACGGATAAATGACGCAATTTGTTGACGTTACAAAAACGATTATGCGTGGGTCGAATCAACATGGTTTAACGGCGAAAATTTGACGTCGTTTATAGACGTTACATAGATTACATACGTGACACAATATTCAAGGAAGATTTAGTACATTTTACAATTTGTTTTTAAACTTTTATCATTGCTTTCAGTTTCAAGAACCATAAAGGTAATTATCAAATATACTAAAATATTTTTTTTTGCACACCCAACAATGGGTAATATGCCGTGATGATATATTTATTTATTTTATTTTATTTATATTTTTTTGTTAAAACAGCTATACATATAATTTACAAATGACTGAGACAGTCGCTGAACGTTTCTATAACGTGAACATTGACAAGTCAATATTAAACGTGTGTCGAACGTTTCTTCAACGTCAAAATAATGACGTCAAGTAACGACGTCGCATCGACCAGAAACGTCGAAAATTTTACGTTAAAAACACGACGCCTAAACGTCATCCATCTACATGTCGATGTTGTGTTGCTTGGGTGTTGTACTATAAAATATGGTTAATAGACTCCTAAAATGATGACGTCAAAATCGAGCGGGAATTACAAAACCTGAAATAATCTTGAAATGTGTATCCTGTAGAGCACTGCACGGGTCAAATTTTTGTGGTTCGGCCCACCCGAAGCCCGATAACTTTTAAGCCCGGCCCGATTAAGCCTGAGGTTTTTAAGGAAATATAAAAGCCCGACCCGGTCCATTCGCTTTAAGAGCCCGACCCGGTCAGGCCCGTTTACATAATGAGCCCGACCCGGTCAAGCCCGTTCGTTTAAAAAGCCCGGTCCGCTCAGGCCTATTCATTTGCAAAGCCCAGTTCGGCCAAGCCCGTATATTTTAAAAAGCCCGATCCGGCGAGGCCGGTTCATCTAGTACTAGTACAAAAATTATTTAAGCGCAAGCCAAAGTATCTAATAAATTTTTCTTATAAATATGAGTCTTTAATGTCAAATTTGAAATTTTGGATTAATTTTTTCCATAAAGTTGTTAAGTGCTATTTCATTTATTAATTAATAATAAGTAATTATAGTAATAATTAGTAAATTTATTATAATGTACCATATCACACATTATGACAATGACTTATTGTCTTACTCACAAATAAACGTTTGAAGAACACGTGTTTACGCTATTTATAAAAAAATCCGGTCATCAATATTTATAAGCGGTAAATTATAATCGTATTTGGAAAACTAAAATTTCATTGAAAATAATCATCCTCAAAAAATTTCGTAGAGATGAGCAACACTGGAATTAAATCACTTGTATTATTTTGGCTAATGTCGACTAAAGTGGAAAATTTAAAAATGAAGTATCTGTGATTCACTGCTCCACATTAGTTAAATTAAGAATTAACGGTTGAGTTGCAGAATAGGCTGCTAATAATATGAAATGAGAGGTGAATCACTATTACCTGACACTTTGGCGCGGTTCTCGACATTGATAAAACGTGTGACAACTCATGTGATCGTTTGTTCGCCACAAAAATGTATTCTTTTATAGTTAGTATATCACGTTCACGCAAATTTTTCTTTCTTATAATGTTTTATTGAGTAAAAAACCAGGTCGGCCCGGTTAAAGCCCGTCAAAAAAACCAGCCCGGCCCGATATAAACCCGCCACAATTGAGGCCCGACCCGGCTCGAGCCCATCACACTTGTAGCTCGGTTCGACCCAAGCCCATCACAATTTAGGTCCGGCCCGGTTCGAGCCCGTCACAGTTCAAGCCCGGCGCGGCTCGAAGACCGATGATAATCACGAAAATTTGGTAGCTTGCAACCCACTCGAACCGAGTCGGGCCTTACAGTGCTGTATGTATCTGGTTTATAAGAGTGGCCGTGCTGAACAAACCAGATTACCGGGCAATTTAAATAACTGTCATCTGGGTGCGTACTTAAGTTTGGTTATGTGTATTTTTCACCACGGCCACTCTTACAAAGCGGATATATATTTCCAAAATGTTTCATAAATTCTGTATTTAAAATACATGTTTATACATACTTACATATGTTAATGATGATTATTATTATTCGTTTCCAAACCATATACAATATACATAAATAATAAAAAATACATATAAATATGTAATAAATTACAACAAATTTTTCTCACTCCTTACAAACTGAAGTAACCGAATTTCGGTAGCGAAATACGATATCCGGACCATAAAACCATATAAATAGACATATTTGGATATCATAGGACTGATGCATCGCCGGCATAAACTAGGGCGGGAGGAGACATCTTCTCCGGAGATTCTCTTCTTATACCGGAAGAAAACCGTCCGCAAAAACTGGTAAAGAAGTGGCCTACCTAAATAGTATTCATCCAAAAAATTGCACAGTTTATAGTAGCTGGTGTTGCCGTAGCCAGATCTTTTCTCGTACATTCCTCTTCTAAGTTGGCACACGTGAGCAGCTGGGCCATTGTTTGTTCTTGACCACAATGACATAAAGTGGGTTCTGCTTAGTTGTTGTTTATTATTATTATTATTATTATTATTATTATTATTAATAATATTAATTTTGCAAAAAAAGCTTCTACGTTGATGGTGTAATATTTTCATAAACCTTCCCTCGATAGTGAAAATTGATTTGTTATGCATTTAAATGGTGGTACTTTTTCTTGAATGGTTTTGAACACGCAATAACAAAATAATGCATGTTATATTTACTTGTTTTTAAATGAAAACTTAACTTTTTATACCGTTTAATAATAGTAATTACAATCATAAATAATTGATATATTAGTGAGATTGCAACTTTTCACAGAACTTTTATCACAATGTATTATTTTCTGAGTAATGAAGATTAAGATTTTCTTTGTTTTAAATAAGTTTTTATCATTATAAACTTAAATAATGAACTTTTAAATCTTTAAAAGTATGGACATCGAAAATAATCTTTGAATAAATTGTAAAATAAGATTTTATCCTGTAGTATTGATAGGTACACTAATACTCTAATCCTAATCAATAATTCGGTAATCAACTATCATATTATACTCTGTAATACATAATCGATATTTAATAATGTAATAGTGTTACAAGTATTCTCACTACACCATTATTGCTGCAAGCTGCATTAAGTGCACTAATCTGTTTATATGTATAAGCTTTAAATATTTGATTAACAATAGAAATTCATACCTTTCTAATCGTTTTAAAGCATGATATCTTCATTCTGTTTAATTGCGTGTGTGTATTTCTTTTCTTTGGGCCATAATAGACAAATACATAACATAAATAACGTTGATATTATCAATAATAATAGTAATCACAATACAGTACCTACCTCGATGAAACGAATTAATAAGCATTAGTATATAGTATGACTAGCGAATGAAAGTTGACGTTTAAATTATTTAATAGATGTGGTTTCTTTTGAAAACATTTTCCTATATTTGATTTGAAAGGAAACTGAACCTTATGTATTCCGTTACAGAAGGTTAGAATTGTACTCAATACCAGGAGGCATTTAAAATTACCTTAATAACAGGATTGAGGGATGTATTTAAAAAAATTAATACCGCAAATTCTAGTTCGTATTTGATAGAATTGCCAAACTAAATAGTTCGAGGATCAAAATATTTTGTTAAAATCACATAAACGAAAAATGTTTATAGTAATTAACGTATCAAGGGTGTTATAAGAACAATAATGCCTGAGGTCAACTGCGTACTTTTCGAGGGCCTCTGGCCCGAGATGTGTACGTTGACCGAAGGCATTATTGTCCGTTTAACTTCCGTGGTGCGTTCTACGTTTAACGTTCGACTATAATTTTTAATATTCTACAGATTACTTGTTTTCTAGGCTTTATTCCAGTATCAATATCAATTTATTGACAACATTACCATAGCAGCAACTCATAATACGCTCTAGGGTGTTATTTGGTATAAAACAACCCTGAAAGCAGGGTTGTTATGATAATAATAACATGCCAGTCAGACGTTAACCATTTACCCGCCAACGTTCCCAAAATGGTAACACATGCTTCTTAATTAATTATCCGTAATCTATGGCAAAAATTATAGTTTTTTACATAGCATTTTGAAAAGTTAGGTTGCTTCGTTAATAAAACTTACTCGTTTGCAAACTGCATGCATATGTATTTGTAATATGGTTTCCGGAAATACAAAAAAAATTGCAATAAAATGTGTACTCACAAAAAAAAATATAAAAAAATACCTAGCATTATATTTTAATTTATTTTATTGATAATTAATTCTCTTTAGTTTAAGGATTCGAACCATACATTGCATAAAATTAGATCTGTTTACATTAAAATTTTATAATAAGATATAAATACATGTCCCGTTTTGGGAACGTTGGCGTATAACCAAATCACAATTCGGGGAATACCCTATGTAAGTTTGCTCCGATGTTCTGTGCTGTACTTATGTAAACGTCGATTCATATAAAATATTTGTTACTATGGATCCTGGGACATTTTATGGGTAAATAAAATTTCAATATATGAATATTACAATGTATAATGAATTACGAAGAGATGATTATTTAGTTCAACTCGTAGCAGTTATCGATACTTGTGTGATGCAGTTGAGGCCATTCAGTGTAACTCACATGCAAATGAAGTGGATTTAGTCATTTTATCACCAGGTTCTGGTGACCAACCAGTAGATTCTGATGAGGAAGATATTACTGAAGATATTCTTGACAAAGTCAATTTGCCAAGCGAAGTTCCAGGCGAATTAGAAATTCACGATTATAATTCAGCCCGGGATAGCAATGATGATGATGAAGATAATATACCATTAGCGTATCTCCAAAGAAATAATCAGCAATCTGAAATTTATTGGAGAAAAAGCGAAGACGTTGCAATAAAAGAAGATCCTAAAGATCCACCTAAAGTTGGCAGTGAGCATATTCAAAAATCAGAATTTGAAATATTTTCGTTATTTCTAACACCTGATATTGAGAATTATCTAATAACACAGACAATTTTATACGCACGGAGAGACAAAAATAATCATTCTTTTGACTTGTCGGAAGAAAATATGAGACAGTTTTTGGGTCTTTTGCTAATTAGTGGGTATCATTCCCTCCCCGCCGAAGATGATTACTGGTCTACTGCGGAAGACTTCTGCATTCGAATTTTTGCTAAAACTATGAGCAGGGAAACATTCCGAACGATAAAACGATATTTTCATATAGCCGACAATAAAAACCTTTCTCAGACAAAAGTTGCTAAAGTATCGGAATTTTTCGAAAAACTCAAAGTACAATTTCAACAATTTGGAATTTTCCACCAATCGCTGAGTATCGATGAGTCAATGGTCATCACTCTGCGAAAATGTTCATTAGGAATAAACCAATAAGATTTGGTTTCAAAATATGGATGCTGTGTGGTGTGGATGATTATCCATATAATTTGGAAATCTACTGTGGAAAAAGTGAAGAGCCCAAAAGTCCTCTAGGTAGTCGTGTAGTTCATAATTTGTTGTGGAAGATATCATAAAAAATAGTGCTTGTATTTTATATTCTATATTATATATAAATTTAATTATGTAACAAGAAATAGATAATAAATATTTTTTTGAATATCCATATTTTAGTATCTTTAAACGCCAACGTTCCCAAAATGGGAACATGTAAAATAAGCTAATCTACGCCTCATAAATTTTTAGTTTTTTCAAAATATAGTTTAAAATACTCTAATTATAACGGGGTGAAAGTTTCAAAGTAGCTAAATGCGTGGATCATAGAGCGGCGGGTAAATGGTTAAAATATTTTAAACGCAACTCTGTTTTCATATTCAGTTACCCTAGTCGAACATCTATTTTCAGCCAGACATAGTAATGTATGTCTTTGCTTTCCTAGTCCAGTATTTAAAAGAGTTCATGCAAAAATTTCATATCTGAATATTTCGTACAATTATATTCTTCTCTATAAAATAATTTAAACGTCAACTTTCATTCGCTAGTCATACCATAATATCTTTTTTACGTATTCTCACTAGGGCTGAGGCCTTTGTCGATTACGTTCGTTGTCTGAAAACTTCATACCAGCCAGACTGCCTCTGTAATTTCTCTACATATTGTATTACATATAAAATAAATTACCTTGGATGACATAAAAATAAAATTAATAGAAACTCATTACAATCCTTGTGGAACAATGAGCCGGTTTCACATTTTTTTGAAAGTATTTTAAATGAAAGTTTATGCAATATTTTTCATAGGAATAATGAATAATAATAATTTATTGTTATTTTCGTAAATAATTAAATAAAAAGATTGGCGCCAGAAATAGTCATGGAAAACAACCCCCCGCTCCTGTGACGTCGGAGCACATACAGTACGTCATTCATAGTCAATAGGAAAACAGTTTAGGTTATTTATATAAATAAAAGTAGACGATAGTTTGTTCCATGTTAAACTGTATGTGCTCTTATACTATGTTCCGTAATTAAACCAAAAAAACAGTATCTTGATTCCTAGTACACCACGGTTCCAGAAAATTTTCATCTATTTCGGGACTAATTGACATTGAATTATATTACATTTAAAATTGACAAAATCTTACAAAAATACATAAATAATTAACCAAATGAATGATAACTTTGAATATGACAACGAAATTGAACATTTTATTACATTTAATGCCAATATTAATAAGAATAATAATAATAATAATAATAATAATAATAATAATAAGAATAATAATAATATTAATAATAATAATAATAATAATAATAATAATAATCTCGATAATAATAATAATAGTAATAATAATAATAATAATAATAATAATAATCATAATAACACAACCAACAATATAACAAATATTAATAAATATATAATGTTTTCATACTTACATCTATAATAATTATTAGCAATACCACTAATGCGGTTTAGAAATTTGACATTGACGTATATCGTTTGACTTAGTTATGATGATGTTTGCAAGTAGCGGTAGTGGGGATAAAAATACCACAGAGACCAGGCTTCAATGAGCACTAGGAGAAATCACTTACTTATATACCCAGCCATGATACCGTGCAGCGCCAAGAAATGGAATAGGATCGTGCTAATTTATGGCACTATCGGTTAGGTAGAATTCGAAATAACCCTTTATCCAATTTACGCGCGCGTTTTGATCACATTCATCTGCAAGGGTGATATGTAAATGTTCGTATTCATAACTTGTCAGCTGTCAATAAAGAAATTTGAAAAAAAAAATTTTTTAATTGCTTTCGATTTTTTTACTCCTTCCGGAGGTAAGTAATTATTTTAAAATTCTGTGAAGTATAATTTACGTATTAATTACTAACATGCAACATTTATTTATTCGTTTGCAGATATCATATAAATGCTGTTTGAAATCATGCCTTTTTTGAAGAAAACAGTGCCCCTTCCTAACCCTAGAAAGTGTGAAAATCAACTGCAGACATGTATTGTTGCAATCAGTGATATAGTACAAAGTACATACTAGCCGATTTGAAGGTACTAAACCAAGAAATTCAAAAAGAACTTCAACTTCGTACTATAAATATACTGCTGTGCCATACTGGAAACTTACAAGATTATCAATAATGTTAAGTTTTAATACACCTTTATTTTTCTATGATAATTCTAAACAATCTGTTAATTAAGTCCTTTAAAAGCAAAATCTTTTAAGAGTTATGTGAAAGAATTGATAGAGTTTATATAAATATACTGTCATATCCTTAAATTTTTGTATTCATTTTTAAAATTAAATTTTATATATTTTATAAGTATAAAATATGAATAACAGCCTCTGAAAGGGTATTGCGGATCCGGATCAAACGAATCCCTATTACCATGGTTGCTACAACGGTCGTGCATTGAATGCTTACTCCATTTGTATCCTCCTTGCCAGGCTTATTTCGTTGTTGCCGTGGTCCGACTTTTTACCAACCTTTTGCAGGAACCGCGTTCCAAATAGAAACCGGTAAATATTTTCAGGAGTTACGGAACACTAAACCGTAAACCTGATCGAACCGGTTGTGTTACGGAACATACTTATACAATATCTTATAAATAATTCGTGATATTTTCAAATTTGAGGCTCTTTAAAGAACAATATTTTTTAAAATTAAATACTTAGAAGTCATATAAAAATTCTTGCAACAGCCCTATTCAGATATTATTAAACAAAAAATTCAGTATAACCTTTGAATATATAATAATACCTAATTGGTATTATATATTCAAAGGTATAACTTATAACATACAGACTCAAAAAGACCAAGTGAATTTTATTTGTTATTATAGTATTATAGATAATACTTTACTTATAATTTTTTCATTACTTTGTATTGTTACTTTTTTAGTAACTTCGGTTAATGTTTTATTATATACACGTAATAGGTATACAAAAACTAATAATTTGCTGTAATGGCGTATGGCATATAACAAAAACATACTCGTACAGTATTTTTTGTTAAGAAACTACAAATCCATCTTGGTATTCTGTAACTGGTTATCCGTTAAGTGTTCAAGATATGTGGAACTTGAATTGTAACATATTATCCTTTGGCTTGTTGACAGGATGACGGTTGTAGATTTTGCTGGCTTGTTGCAACTGCACTTTAGTAGCAAGTCTTGAGAATGTGGCAATGTGGTTTGTGTTTTGTTCAACCGACGACATGATAATTAGTTGGTTGTTTTGTAAGAGTTTGTGGTTTGTTTGATGTCAGTGAACTACCAGCGTATATTAAATTGCAATAACTAGACTGCATACTAGGTATACAGGATGTTTCAAAAAAAGGGTATAAAAATTAAAGGCATATAGTACTGATTAAAACGAGTAAAAAAAAGCTTAATTAACATGGGTCCGATTTTCAATAGTTTCCGAGATATGAGGCAGTGAAAAATGAACTTTTACGGGGTTTACCTCTGCTATCTTGAAAACTATAAGAGTTACGACTTTGATTAAATGAGACTTTTTGTTTACCTTTCAGAGGTCATCTTAAATGTGCTTTTGTTTTGTTTAAAAAATCAAATAATTGTACTAAAAGTAAGTCCTGAAATTATTTACCGATTTCTATTTGGAACGCGGTTCCTGAAAAAAGTTGGTAAAAAATCGGACCACGGCAACCATGAAATAATCCTGGTTTCTCTGGTATTTTTACCCTCACTACCGCTACTTTCAGACATCATCATAAAATCATAACAAAATCAAACGATATACGTCAATGTCAAATTTATAAACCGCATTATACTGTATTTCAGGTAGAAATAGACTTGGTGGCGCTGCGGACCCCGCCTGTTTCACACACATAAAACTTATGAATTAGTTTTGTTTCGTGTATACTTGACAGCTTGAAACGTTAAAATTTGAACATTTTTAAATATTTAATAAATAAACAGTTACTTAAAGTTATTAAATAGATTACAAAGTCAAAATGGAATAAATAATATACCTGCTTACATATCGCTATTGTAAACTTGGTTTGTGTTTAGACCAATCAGAAAGCTGGAATCGTAAACCGTATCTTACTCCTAAGTCTATTCTTATCTGAAATACCAATAACTTCATAACTATTAGAAATTGAGAAAAATGTTTCATAAAAAATTTTGTTACCTTCCATCACCTTTAGGTAAGGAAGGTATTGGTCTTTGATCAAAAAATTTGATGACGAGTTTTTAATGAATAAGCACGTTTTAGGATCCCTAGAATACTATTTTACTATTCTTACGATGATATCTGCATGTATGTATAGATGTATGGATGTATGTATGTATGTGTGTGTAACAATTCTTTCGGATCGCATAACTCCAATACCACCTTTCCAAAAATTATAATTTTTGCATATTCCTTTTCTTTATATCTATATGAAGAGCTGATTAGATTTTGGTTATAATTGCTCGACCGGAAGTATACCCTAATTTGAAGATTTTAACAGTTTTTCTTGAAAAAACGCTGTTAAATATCATTTTTTCACACTTATGTTATTATAAATATATACAGGCTGTCTCACATCTCGCGCCTCAGGGCGAATGAGGAAACAAGAGCCTGCACTCGGATGTGTAATTTCGAAGAAAAAAAAATCTAGCTTAAAAGATATTCGAGAAAAGACGTCTTAAAATTGACCAATCAGAGACCTGCACCTTTAACGTGTGTTTGCCGTAATTTTACGTTACTAGGGTTTCATACAAATCAAATCTTCTTTAAAATGTGTGGGTGACTGTAATTTTCAAAAAATGTCAGTGTCAAATTAAATTTGACAAGGTGAATAAAAAAAGGCAAATTCTTACCATGTATTCAGCCGCTGATTACTTAGAAATGATTATAATTTTCGGAGAATGTGGACGTATCGCCAGAGAGGCAGCACGAGTCTATTCGGAACGTGGGGGTATTATTACCATTGTATGAATTGCATTACAATAAAAACAGTTCTTTTTACAACCACCATTTGTTGTTTTAATCTCAAAGAATTCAAATGACAATAATATTTTCGTTTAACACATTTTACACAGCTGCTACAACACTTTGCACTGTTCGATATAAATGATGATCTCGGATGACACCTTCGCTAACCTAAATTTGTTGACAGTGAAAAGTCAACTCTAAAGTGTCAAAATTACAGTAAGTCAAACAAATTTTGTAACTCACTAGTAGTATTTTTAAAACCTAGCAACCTGTTTTATTTTGTAATAATATCACCATACCTCAAGATATCCTTCCGGGATTGGTGGATTAAAAAGTCTTGTAACTCAGTTATGCAAGCAGCCGCAAATTATTTTCTTCTATTTGTTGGCAACCTATTGTCGTCGGCAAGTGTTAGTTTCGTCTGGGGCGCGAGTTGTGAGACACCCGTAAGAATATTTTATTCTCTTTACGATTTGATTACATTTTATTCTTCATATTCAATGGATATAGAATTAAAAAATTATAATTAAGTAATTTTTAAATTTAAATTTAAAAATTAAATGCTTTATAAATTTTCAATTACTCATTTACTAGTAATACACAGACCTAACTTACTATTAGTACTATTACTATTATAGTAAGTTAGGTCTGTGGTTAATACTAACTGCTACTAAAAATCCATGATGTTCAAACATTGCGTCTTCACTACATTCTATATTTATTGCAGTAAATTTAAAAATTTACAATAAATCACAAAATAATTGTTATTTATCACGTAATAAATAATCTAAAAAACTTTCAAGAAACATTTCAATGATATATTTCTACAAATAATGCCAAAGCTCCTCCTTTATATGTGTGCTATTGTGTTTTTGAACATATTTAATAATTTAATAATGCAACCATATGCTACGCATAAAATATGGTTACATTCATTTCATCCTCGTGATATATACTCGTAGTGCATATAAGCTGTAAGAACTATTCGATATTCAATTGCAGGTTATAAAAACGAATGTATGTTTGCACTATGAAAGTAGCTACCTATATTTATATAACGAAGCGATATATTTGCAAAACTCTCCGCTCGGAGACGGAGAAATAGTTGTTTTGTGAAGAGATCCAAACACTCGTTTCATATCATTCTTACCCCGCATTGATATTTTCTTTCTTCTTCAGGACTGCGTAAATAATGGATATTCTATGGAATTTGTTTTGAATTCATTCTGTGATGATGGAATAAGTTCACTTACTTCATGTGAACTTTATTTCAGATATTCCGGGAAAAGTTTTTCACTATTTTTACCGCAGAATCGGAGCGAAGGAGATTTTAAATTGAACTTGTTTAAAAATCTATAATGTACGTATAAGCTAATGATGCTCGTATACAATTACTACGTTTACATACAATTTTAAAAATGGTTTCAGTTTTCAGTCAATATTACTTGAAACTGTTTACATGCAAAACTGGTTTATAGATTGATTTGAAAACAGTTTCCGCTGATGTAATTGACAGATCGCTTTCACTCCAAATTCTTTTTCTGCCATTTTCCCAATTATTATTATTTTTTACTTTGCACCACTACGCATTAAAACTACACAACTGTCAGTTTATTTGTAGGTTAGTAACAACAGGTAATACAAAGCGGTTATGCTATGTTTGCTTGCGCAATATGGAAACTGAATTTTAAGTGTTTACAAGAGTAGTTTTAAACTAGTTTTCAAGTCAAAACTATGAATTTTAGTTTCGGTTTGACACTGTATACATGGAGTTTTCAAAACTAAAAACATTTTGAAAACTGCATATAAACTCAGTAAATATTCCACGATCAATATATATATATATATATATATATATATATATATATATATATATATATATATATATATATATATATATATATATATATATATATATATATATATATATATATATATATATATATATATATATATATATATGTATATATATATATATATATATACAAGGATTAATTAAAAAAATGACAAGAATTAGGTAGGTATGTAATAACTTCATTGATATAATGTACGTATGCTAGCTTCGTTTCCAATCCGCAAAACATTTGTTGAATAGACTTCATAGTATAGCCTAGAGGTGGGCGCGGGCCGTGATTTTGTCGGGTATATAATTTAAATCTTGCGTCGTAATCGGGCATGAGCATGAGGCACTAAAAAATTATCGTGCGTGATCAGGCGTAGTTGAAATTAATCGGGCGTGAGTACAAGTTTTCTTCTATTTTTTATAAAAAAAATTGTCTTAATTTCCATTTTTTACTTTACATTCTTGTTATTATTAGTATGTCCAAATATGTCATCAACAGTATTTTTTGAATAAAAATAGTGATATTATTGTACCCAAAATTGTTTACAAACACAGTTGCTCCGATTTCGCTAAAGATATAGAAATATTTAAGCCCGTTTGACACGATCATAATTTTGTTTACAAATTTGTTCCCAAATTTATGTTATTTGTGATGGAATAGAACATCCTATTTGTCCATAAACATTCGTTTCCAATGAAACCAATTTGTTACCTAACTTATTACCAATTTGTTAACAAATTTGATAACAACTTATATGACTGTGTTAAACAGGCTTAAATGTACATAGACACAATGTGCCAAAATAAAATCGTGAGCGTGAGTGATCGTGAATCAAACATAAAAAGTCGTGCGTGATTGGTCGTGATTATATTTTTAGTTACGTGAGCGTGCGTGATCATGAACAAAAACTTATTCACGCGCCCACCTCTAGAATAGCCTATAAGTCCTTCAGCGATTTCGCCTTTATCTCCTGTATGGTCGCAAAATGTTGCCTTTCCAATGTCCTTTACATTTTCGGGAAGAGAAAAAATTACTGGGGGGCATGTCTAGTGAATACGGCGGCTGGGGAATTACGACAGAAATTAGGAATAAGTGTACTGCGAACCGGTGAATTGTCATGATGCAATAAATCAGAAGTTGTTTGCCCACGGTTCTTTTCGTTTTTCTCGGATTGTCTCTCTGTGATTCGGTGATTACTAAGCACTATATATTCAACGTTTGATACATTTTTATCGATGATTTATATGTTAGCACGAGAACGCCATCTCCCACGTATTCGCGCTTCACGGTCCCCTTATACCATTCATAAACCCTTTGTTCTCGACAAAAGCATTCTGCAACAACCTACCATTTTTAACATTAATTTGCTTCATATTTTTGTTCCTTCATTTTAAATTTAAAAAATCTCCATGCATGGCAAAATTCTTTGTCAATATGTAAGTAACTATCAAACACAAACTACGTGACCAATATGAATGAAACCTGACATATACACTTCACAGATCTTGGTATGGCGTGTTTCAAGATATTTGCAAATCCACTTGCTTTCGTAATGACGCGGTACACTGTAAAACAGCATGGTATTTATGATCCTATGCGTCAGGGGAGGATTAGCAAAATTTGGGAAAACGATGTAACGGTACTTTTTCAAAATCCCGCTAATTATAATACCTGCTTTTATTTATAACTTGTGAAAATTTGGTATAATGTCATATTCTTTGTTCTGTATTTCTTAAAATTCAAGTGAAACATTAAATTTCACACAAATATTTCGTGTGCTGGATTTCAAATATTTTGTTACAATTTTGTCATGTTACCCATTAAGCCCATTTAAGAAGCTACCCGCTGCGTAAGTCGAGGCAAGTACGTTTGCAAATATCTTGAAACAAACTATACTAACGAATAAAGCACGAAATTCAATAATAAATTCTCGTTACTATAGGTACTGCTAAAATAATTTGGGAACCAACATGCAGAAAAAGTTGTTTTCCCATGTTAAACACCTATGGCCCACATTTCAGAAAACACCATGTATATTTAAGTATTGTTCAGAATTTTCAGACCATAAATTATTTTTTCCAAATTTAACTAAAATAACTATACATGTATTTTATCCCAAACATATTTTCGACTCATAATAGTCGCATTTATACATATTTATTTTATTTTTTATTTCTCTGAAACTTTCATACATATAATTTTCTTCCACTTACATAACGGACATCTAATTTATATGTCACTAAAGAATATGTTTCTCTTGTTTATTTAGTTGTTTGTCTTAAATATTTATGAGAGTAGTATAGTTGCATTAAACATTAGATTAGAATACTTAGATTATAGAGTATCCCGATGTCGCCTTTGTTGCAATGATAATCTGGGTTGTCAGATAGATTAAGAACTCTATTTGCATTGTATGAATCAGTAATGTACGTTGCGGTTGCAGCCATAAACCCTATTAAAAGTTTCATTGTGCCATATGTCACTAATCATTAAAAATCAGCTGTAAAATTATATCATTGCTGGTCATTGTACATCAAACTATATGTACAGAATGTCTTATTTTCAATGCTTTTTAAGGTATCTCGGGTAATATTAATGATAGATTAAAACCGTTTACACATTGCAGGGTCAACTTTTGGAGAAAAGTTTAATAGTCACCACAGGAATTTTAGATCTTTTGTTTCTGAGGTACAGGCAAAAATTCGTTTTTCTACAGTCTATATAGAAAGTAGCCATTTGCGCTCTCTTTTGTCAACGCAAAATGTCACTTTGCCGCTCTAGAGCGACAAAGTAGAAAAAACGCTCGCTCCTCAAATTTCTAACTATACAATGTTGAGAAATGTTACTTGGCCACATTCTTAATGGAAACGTTTAGTCAGGAATTAATGACACTGTAGTTACACATTACCCACAAGTCAATCTGACATATAACTGCTCTGTCGGTATGTTACATAACCAAACAAAATGCCGCACTGCTGTGAAAATAAAATAGGGCATTCATTTACAAAAACGAAAGTATAAAATGCTTAGATTAGATTGAAGCAATAGCTCAAGAAGAATGTAAAATACCGATAAATAAAAATTAATAAAAAATAAATTTTTGTTATGGTGGAGGACCCCACTGTAGAAAAAATCTTGTGTGTGTTTCGAGCGCAAATGGACATTGTCGATTTCGAGAGAATGCCGCGCTCCTGCGTCGCGCGGCAACAACCTCTCAATCGACAATGTCCCATTTTGCGCTCTTAATACACAAATAGCTATTTTCGCTCATTTTGAAAATACAGATCAGCATTTGCATATTTGTAATAGTAGAACGTGTTCAAAATTTTTTTAACTCGGAGTAGGCTATGAACAAAGAAACGTATGTCAATTTAAAAATATTTAATTAAATGTCAATTTGACATGAGCTATTGTCTCAATTTTACTCATTTTTTAAATTTATTTATTGGTTTCTATTAGCGACAGGAAGTAAGGATTGTCCCTAATTCCCTACAGCTGAACTTACCTTCCTCTTTGTGAAATACCAACATTTACATATTTTAAACTTGTGTCAAATATTTATTCATTCTTATAATTTATAATTTTGAATTTAATTTCTATTAGATTGTCCTTATTTCATAAATATTTCCATTCAAAGGTTACCGTTGATGTGACAGATGACAGCGTTTTTCTTCTTAAGTTTCCATGGAATACTTAGATTCTTTTTTTTTAATGTATCAATATTCAACGGTATTCCTTGACAGCCTTGACATATCTGGCAGTGAAAATGAACAGGTAAAAAATAAATAATCGGGAGTGGAAAAAATCTTATATGCAACACGAGATGTAGGTACATTTGACCACTCTCGAACTTATTTGCTAGCCCTCGCTATCGCTCGGGAGCAAAATCATCTTCGATTAGTAAACGGTACCTATATCTCTTGTATCATAAATAACTATAAAACTTTCAGGTATATACACTAAGATTCACAATAGAAAATGATCTACATTTGAGTATACGACCTCTTAAATATACTTTTTGTAAGATTGGGTTATTTTTTATATTTACCGATAGTGTTTCCAAGACAGTAGGTCTTATTTACAAATTACTGAACGGTAAGTGATGTGACTCACGTCGGTAAGTGATGCGCTTCACTTACCGTTCAGGAGGCGAGACGGTAAATAAATAAAAACAAAAATCAAAGCTTACTTCAAAAATGACAAATAAAATTTTTTAATGTCAAAATAATTTTCAAATCTATTTTTCTTTTAAATTTTGTGCGTCGATCGTGTAAAAAATAGTATAAGCATCAGGAACGTTAAGGAATTACCGTACTTAATACTTAATATACTTCATCCATAAGTTTAAATTGTTTTATGACAATTTTTTTAATTAATATCAGTAAAATTAAATTTTACTTCAGTTAACATTCATCTTGATTTTATTAAAAGTTAATATTTCAAATATATGTTGCTTAATATTTACGTTTAATTTCTAATGTTATTGAAGTTAGATTACGTATTTTTAATCTCATTTCAGTTTAAAATTTAAGTTGAGCGTATAAAATATGAAATTATAAATTAAGAAGGCAACGAATCGTAATTTTCATACAATGTAAACAGAAATTGAGAAGATGGTGCTCTCCACATGTTATTATAGTTTTTATGCAGTGTAGCGAAGTGATTTCGTTCTGTTTTCTTTAAGTAATGTAGAAGTTGGTTTTTATTATCTTTCCTGATCTTTTATTACTTGCAATCCCTTATAAATTCTCTTACTCTGGATATTACAGAGATGAAATACGCTTACATTCCAAATATAAGATTCATCCGTATTTTACGACTATATATGTAATCTTTCCATTAAATAATGTACAGTTATAATACAAAAATTTTACATTTTCCTAATTTTTGTATCCTTGTAAAATTTATGAAGGTATAAAAGAGGAATAAATACAAACATGTTATAATAAAATATAAAAAATAACCTTTAATATTATTTATTATAATTATAAAAACATCTCGAGTTTCAAACTTTTTCACATAAAAAATTACAATATTTTGGCAACATACTAGAAAATGTTTTGCTTGAAAATTTCAATGTCATGTATAAAACTTTTTGTTTGCTTCAAAATAAATTAAAGGGAAATTTATATTTTTATTGTGATATTCATATGAAGTAGGTATTAACTATTAAATTAATATTTGATGTGTTATTTCCAAAGTACCATAAACAAATTATTCATTGTTTAAAGAAAACTCAAACTGAATCATTGCATTGAAATTGTAATTTGGACCACGCTGTAAGTAATTAATAACTAATGTTAATTTAGTTTCATGCAGCCGGTGCAGTTGTATTATTATTATTTATTTATTTACTAATGATTATTTCATTCATTACAAATTTGACTAATCAGAATGTCTCATTTTCAATTGTTGTGCATTTTAAATAAGTGATTAAATAGTAGGTACCTAGCTTTTTAACAGCGATTAAATTGAAGCTAGCTTTTATACGCAAATTTTGAAAATTTTGAAGACATATTTAGCCGGATAATTAGTCGAAGAAGCAAGATACTTACATGTTTTTTACCTTTACTGATATTTTATATCATTAAACAGCCGAATTATTCAATTCAAGCAAATTTGAATTGAAGTGATTAAATTTTATGTCTGAGTTATTTATAAAATTTTGCTTTTAAAAAAGTGTTTTCGTACATAATAATTTAAGATAAAATCCCTCGACCTACGGTCTCGGGTTTTTTTCCAATTATTATGTACTCAAACAATATTTAAGCAAGATTTATCACATAAGCCAGACATCTCAAATTTAATTGATTAAATTTTTAGCACTCGGCATATAACTATTGAAAAGCATACTACAGATATATAGTCCAATAAACATCCCAAAATGATTAAAATAAAAGAAAATAAAGTTCTCTAATCTAGATCCTTTTTAAACTGTAAACCGTATTTAAATTAATATTGTCGATATTTGTATTATCGATTGATAAAAGTTATCGATTTAGTTACAGAATAGGGGTGACTATTTTGGAAATATCATTCCAAAAAAGCCGGGTAGAATAAGTCTGCACGCCGTTTTGAAGAATTCCGCACAGCTTTCAACAAATCAGTATCTGTATATCAAATCTTTTCGTTCGCTTGCTATGGTTACGTGTCTTTGTTTTAATTTTATTTATTTCTGAATTCGCTTTTTACCTCCAGCTACCCTTGGTAAGGGAGGTACAGGAATCGTGCCAAAAATCGCATATCAAGATTTTGGTAAATGACAACGTTTTAAGGTCCCTAGAATCCAATTTTAACATTTTCAGTAGGATGTCTGTGTGTATGTGTGTGTGGATACTCCACTCTAACTCAAATACTATTATTCAGAAAATTTTGAAACTTTGTATTTCGAACTTTTTCTGTAATGGAAAGAGCCCATTAGATTTTTGTGAAAATCGGATAACCGGAAATGGCACTTTACTACAAGCTCAAAATAGTTTTTCTTCGAAAATTACCTTTAAATGTTATTTTTTTGATATTAATGTTCTTATAAAAATTAAAGATTATTAAATGTTCTATAGATTTGCATTAATACTTTTTCTATATATTTTATGGATAAATTTATAAAATTATCTATAATTTAAATCCCAGAGCCTACGCTTTAAACAAACAAAACGCAGTTATTCAAATGTATGTAACTGACTGATAAATGTCACTATCAAAGAACTAATGATTTCAAAATAATATTAGTAACGGTTTAAAAAGAAAAAAGTAAATAGAACTATAGAAAAGGAATTCAATACAGTTTCCAGCATAAGTAAATATATATATATATATATATATATATATATATATATATATATATATATATATATATATATATATATATATATATATATATATGTAGGTATGTTTTTAGATTAATAAAAATTAACGATTCACAAAAATCCTCATTTTTGAATTAGTGAATTCTATTCTATCCCGGTATTTAAAATTAAATCTTCATATTATTATATCTCCGGTGTCTCAATGTTTAGAGCAACGCCTCATAAGTCATGCGTGCACGTGCACTCGGGGCTCTGGGTTCGAATCCCACTAAGGCATGGATGTGTGTGAATGTGAACCTACTGTGTAATTGGGATCCTGTTGCGGGGTTTAAAAAAGGTAATTACTTGGATTAGATTAGACTATATTTTAAGAAATAAACTGTCAAAATTAGAGTAAAATTCGCTAATCTAAAAATAAGAATTATCTTAATCTTTCTTGTTACTCGGGCTGTAAATGGCGGGAGGTATTATGTGGGCCACACCAGATTTTTAGTCCTGTCACTAAGTAGTTTTACCCTGCAAAAGGTCGGGTATTTTTGATTTTTGGATGTGTTATGTAATTAGAGGTCCTAATAAAAAATACAAGTTTTCGACCTCGGGGCCCCTAGGAAACCACCGCCAACTTGGTAAAAAAAACAACAAAAAATATATTTTTTCAAAATATTGCTTCACCAATAAGCATTAGGGCAAAACCAATTATTTTTGAATTTGTTGCGAATAAAATTACCTACTACTTTCATCTAAAATATTTTTTTCTATAACCAATAGATAACGAGATACAGCGCTTCAAAAAGAGAAAATTTACTGTATGTTAGTATGTTTCATTTGAATCATACTTTAATGTATATTTTCTTATTTTTTGTACAAATTATTTATTATTATTCATTAAATATTATTATTTGACTACTACACATATATATTAATTAATGTTTACCTTTTTTTCGATTTAAAGAGGTTTTATTATAGTCCAGGATATTTTCGATGTTACCTCAAAGTAATTGCAACAAAAGCTATTTTACGGAATCCTGTCCAAAAAAATGCGCTGCATAACATATCAATATTTTCCGGAAATCCGTGTGTGGGAACCTCCCGCCAATTGGGAAAAATTGTGACATATTTAAGATTTTTGTCATTTGCTCATAACAACTAAAAAAGATATTTAAATAATTCAAAAAATAAATAATATCACATATTCAGTACTTTATCTAATAGGTTTTACTATTTATAACAGTTTACGTTCTTCATGGCATCGAAAAAAGTAAATTATCGATGATTTAAAAATTAAATTGTCAAGGTTTTCCTGCAATTTTTTAATTTTTCATTCACCATTCTGATCCTATTAAAGCTACGATAACGCGGTTTAAAAATTTGAATTCGCCATGAAATTCTCTTTCATATCATATATAACACGATTTTTACAGATGAACAACGGTTTGAGAGTTACTAAAACCTTAAACTTCATTGTTGTAAAATATACTAATCTATATTTAGTTTACTTAAAAACAAATTAATAATTTTCTTTTAAATTAATTAAACCTAGAACTTTTGTTTTCATTATAGATTACAGTGGTAATGTGATATTTTTGTATATCATTTCAAGTTCTTATGTTCAATAAAAATGTTAGAGTATGTATCTCCTGAAAATTTTATGAACAGTATAGTTACTAGATACACAAAATACGCTTGTTTCAAATTTTAGTTTTGCGATCTGTAACACAACCTTGAAACAAAGTATAAAATATCCTTTGTCATATCTTTGCCGCCATTATCTTATAATTTCAATATCCTATTCGCTCCATAAAGCTTTGATTTGCCGCTGAAAAACGAGCAAAAGAATCTGACGCAGCGATATTCATTGGTTTAACCTGAAACCCTTGCTTTTTCTCTGTGGTCCAGTCTCTGAAAACTGACCCGCTGAAGTTTTTCTTCTTTTGCTGTAACTAAGATGGAACAGTCAGCGTTTTCCTGTTCGTTGTCACGTTGGCGTCGGACTTATATGATAGATATCATATTCGGTTACATAAAACCGCCATTCTCTAAACACATCGCTCAGATTCACATTGGATTTCATAGCAGAGGTACCTACGCCAAGGAGGTCGGAGGTCATAACTATAGAATGTCTTTATCGGACGGTTATTGCGGTATTGGTGGCTTCTCGAAGTTTTTAAAGAAAGTGTAATGTTACTTTGTTGTAGAAGATTTATATTTTTAATTTGAAAAGTGTACTGTAAAACCGGAAAGTTTTAAAATACTGTGAATAGAATTTTTATGAAGTTTTCGATGGGTATTAAATAATTTCGAAACTATATTTTCTCCAATTATAACAGTTACGACAAAATATAGATTTAAAATATGGTTTTTAGGTAAAAAATATGTAGTAACATCTCTGTTCAAATCTTAGAGATATTTTTAGCTAAAGTATCGCAAGAGTAATAAAATTGTACATCATAAATGATTTAATGTTTTCGTTTCAATATTTTATAGCGAAAAATACTTATTTTCACCTTTTAAGAGTTGAAATCCAATGACCTCAGTATAAACTAAAAAAGCTTTTCATAGATCGTGGAGAGACGTTGTATACCCAAATAACTTCTTTATACACACTAGATTAATTAGTAAGGTATACCAAGCATTTTAAATTTGAAAGACATGTTGGTGTTATTGCACTTTTTAATTGTTTGAAAAGCAATATAAATATTTTATTTCATAAACGAAAACGAAATCTGCAATAAAACCCCAAAGAATGTATTTGAATTTTTGCTTATACGTATTATACAGGATGTTCATTTTAATAGGGGATTCCACCATATTTTTTTATAATTTCATTTGAACGTATAAGTAAAATTAAGACTGTCGGTGAAAATCCGGTGAAAAAATTCCTATTAAAAAGCGAGTTATAGTCCTCCGAAATTTGAAAATATAGATGTGACGTCACATATATGTTTTTATATCAAACTATTTTCTTCGTGGACATAAATTTTCTTGAAATATATGCTATTTCTAAATTATATTTATAAAAAATAAATGAATATTATTATACTGTACAAGTCGACATGATTTATAATTGGAAATTTATTTAAATTATTAAGCTTAATGCAAAATATTTATATTCAAATAAAAACTGTTTGAGAATTGCACTACTGGACTGATAACCACGCCTCTGCTATTTGAATTTCTCTACTTCCATTGGTAGTAGGCTCCGCCCCTAACTCGGTATTCGTTATATATTTATAGGTATGGTATTTGAGTCGCCAATCAAAAAAATATATATGGATTTCATATGAGTGACGAGCTGCTAAAACAAGAACCCCCATATTTCCGAAGTATTTCAATTATATCATTTTATTTCTTTATTAATATTCATTATTAAGCATATACTTTCACTATTTTTTACTAATTTCTCATAATTCGATTGAGCTGTAAGCCCCTATTGGGCCACCATTGCTAACTCGAAAACTATAAAAGCTAAGCGCATAGTAAGAACAACTGAGATCTATAATCTATGGCGTTTGTTTCTAAAAAATGTAGACGTAAAATGTGAGAAAAATCTTTGGTAACTTTAAAAATCTTCTCGAAAGAAGTTACAAAAGCTTTTATTTGAGCTAAAATGTCTAACGATGCAAATTTTCACCGAGAATACAGGTATTTTAATAACTGCAATATTTTTGACGTTTCGTTGACAGCCCAATTGACAGTTGTTGGCACTATTTTACTTACTATTTGCAGCGATAGAAAGAGATAGCCGTTAAATTGAAAATATCTAATCACACACGACGAAAAGTTCTTTTTTAAATATACTTACTTTTTTCATTCATGGCACTCTTATTAATATCATATTTTGGGGGAATTAATTCAAAACTTTATAAAAATCAAATATTATGAAAATTGTATATCGTCGGATTCAAAATAAAGAGCTCTATTGAATGAGCAAATAAAAAACATATGTTTCAATTTAAAATAAAAAAGTTGGTATCCATATTTTGAGAATCACTGGTTGATTTTTTTTTTCAGTTTATCATTGAAATACCCGTGTAAAATACAGATTCTTCTCTAATTTAACCAACTTCGTATCTCTTTTAGTTCTCGAGATCACAATGGTAGCCACTTAAAAATTAACATTCTGTAAACTAGAAGCAATAAAACAATACTATAAGAACTCAAGATTGTTTTGGTTGGGTTTCAAAACATTACTGAGATTATGTGTATGATATTTTATCTCATTTCACTTCAATAATGCTTTCCTACTAGTATTTAGCCCTTATAATTGCATATAGAATTTATACAAATGTTTGTGTCAATAATTATTTTACATTTTATTAAATAATAATAATACGTGTTAGAATTCATCATTCAAATCCTGCATCCAAAAATTAATTTAAAATTGCTGCAGTATTCCACAAATGTGAAATTGGTACTCTACAAGCTGTAGCCTATCAACCTGCATTACATGGTAATAAAAGTGGTGTAATTCTGTGTACTGCTCTATATAAGAATATTATAATCAGAAAGTTTATAGGTTTGTTTCCACTACCAGGTTCTAAAAATAAGGTCGTAGCCGGATTGTAAAACCCGTCTTTTAATAAAACATCTAGGCGTTTTATAAAACGCAACTGAAACGCAGCTAGACTGGCAAACCTTCGTTGTACTGTCTGCCTAGTCGTGTAGGCATTTTATGAAAGGTTGAACAGCTTACTTAGCTTATTGGAGGTGGGCGCGTGAATAAAATACGTAACTAAAAATATAATCACGACCACTCACGCACGAATTTTTATGTTTGATTCACGATCACTCACGCTCACGATTTTATTTTGGCACTCACGCCCGATCACCGCCGGCTGCTCACGTTCGTGTCACGTAATTGTTTCTGTGTACATATAAACCTGTTTAACACAGTCATAAGTTGTTATCAAATTTGTTAACAAATTGGTAATAAGTTAGGCAACTAATTGATATCATTGGTAACGAATGTTAATGGACAAATAGAATGTTCTACTTCATCACAAATATCATTATAAATTTGGTAACAAATTTGTTAACAATATTATGATCGTGTCAAACGGGTTTAAAGATATGTATATCTTTAGTGAAATCGGAGCAACTGTGTATACAATTTTGGATACAACAATAACATTATGCGAAAAAATACTATTGATGACATATTTGGACATACTAATAATAACAAGACTGTAAAGTAAAAGATGGAAATTAAGACATTTCTTTTATAAAAAATAGATGAAACTTTTACTCACGCCCGATTAAATTTCAATCACGACGCAAAATTTAAATTATATTCACGATCACGCGGGTCATCGTTACCCGACAAAATCACGGCCCGCGCCCACCTCTGTACTGTATCTGGTTTAAGATTGCAGTGGTGTGAAAATAGGCGCAGTTTGAACTTGTTGTTTGATTGGATAATATTGGGGTATTATCCAATTTGAAAACAAGATCAAACTGCTGCTATCTTCGCACCACTGCAATCTTAAACCAGATAGAGTATAGCTTGTATATTTCTTTGATGTAACCTAACATAATGCCATTTTTTTTAGGTTATTGGTTATTGTTAGGGCCGGATACGAGATCTAACGCTGGCCCGGGAAAATAGTGCAGCAGACCGGCCCGAAAATTAAACCCAATTTGGAATTCCGGTCGGCATTTTCCCGGTGGCCGTATCCGGGCCTGGTTATTGTTATATTTAGAGAAATATAAAAGCTAAATAAGATTTTCGTCGTTTTATGCAACGCCTAGACGATTTCTGGCCACGTTTCATCCACCGTTTTGCAATCTTCTAATTTATCAGTAATTCGAGACTGAAATTAACCCGTAGCCACCAAGCGGTAAACTTGCGAACCCTCCGAATTGGTAATGTCAGCCAATCACACCGCAGGAAAATTACCAAAATTACCAACTAAGTCAGCCATCTTAAATAAACGCAGCGCCTCTATAGGACATTTCAGTCGCCAATAACAAATTGAAAATTTAACTACTGGTTCTCAAACGGTACATCAAAATTATATTTTTTTGAAATTATTATAACCGATGTATGTACAAGTATATAATTTATTTTCCAATGATCAGATAGAGATTTTTTCTGATTTCGGCGATATAAATATTGAATAGGGTTAACAATAATTATTTCGCGAAAAAATGGTATTAAAAGTAAACATTTCTTGACAATACGTATCCTTATTTTATTTATATTATATTCAAATCCCACAATATCAACAAACACTGAATTATTTATCTTAAGTTATATATGCATTTCATACATTTTCTATCGGACGTATTGTCGATAATCCCACAAGAAAAGATGTTTTTCTGCCCTGGACATAGTCTGACATAACCTCTAACTTGCTTGACCGCACAATCCTGCCAGCAGAGCATATAGACAATGGACGCAGTGGTAAACACTGGCCTGCTTTTCCAAAGATTTCCCAAATCGGAATAAAAGATACGAAAACTTGCTCTCTAGGGACCAGATGTTTGCTGCGAGAAATATTTACAGACCTGGATTTAGGAAGATACGCGTATAATTGCGTTGTTTATTAAGGTTGTTTGCGCAGAAATATAAAAATAAAGATCCCTTTTTTAATCACTTACTATAGTTTTAGGGGGAGGCAGTGAATTTTTTTTTTGTCGCCCACTCTATTATTGTTATTTTATTCACAATCATTATAGTAATGTCGATTCCTAAGCTTTTAGAGGTTGGAAAATACGTCATTCCTGACTATAATGACAATCTCTTGGTTTGGAAATAACAGATTTCACTTCCACCCCACGGGTTGGGAATGTTTTTGTATGTCATAGATTCCCGTAATAAAATAGGCCTAACAAATTTTAGTAGAGCTGTCAAAAATATTAATAAAATTAAAGGTTATAACTCATTGATTCATTTTGAAAATTATTAATAACAGATTTTCTCACAAAATAATTTTATAATAGAATTATTCCGCATAGTATAGTGTTTTTATGTAAAACACTATTGCACTTAGATGTAAACGTATGGAAAATTCAGTGAACGAATGGTCAGTCCCCGCCCGTTGTCAAACATATGAAAGTTGTACGTTTAGAAACGTATACGTTCATAAAACGGACGCTGGAGAATACCAAAATCTCATTTCATACGTTTCGAACGCCGCAAACGTATACGTTTAGATTCGAGAATAGACGCCCTGTGTTATCGATCGCCTATCTAGGCACCTCCTTCCGACTAGATTGCTTCCATCATAGGCTTCCGCGAACCCCGGCCATGTTTCACATTCATATTGTAACGTGAAACATGAAATGCGAAAGAATTATAATTTTTGAATATGTGGTATTTATCGCAGAGGAAAAAATCGCTACACATACATACAGACATCAACGTAAAATTACTAAAATCGTATTTTAGGAACCCTAAAACAATAACCGTGCTCAGAACCTTTCTTTTTGGGGCGCCGAAATGAATAATAATAATAATAATCATTATAAAATAAAGTATTAAATGTACATGGAACTATTATTTTACCATTGTTACTTCACAATGTTCGATTGTGGATCAAGGTAAACAACAAATGTTTTTTATAAATAATTAATGCATTGTTTAAAATATTTCGTATTATTAAAAAATAATCGTATTCTGAGATGTTTCCTGCAAGTTTATAATTATTTATTGTTTGTTTATTAAAGATTCGTAGATGCTAAACAACATAAATATCTTCATTCGAACTGATCAACGTTGGACATGGTAAACCTTTGCTGAAAACTAGTTTAATGAAATTGTAAATTTTGAAGATGCTATACGAAAGCTTTGACATCTTATACTACTACTTCCGTTGCATCAATTGGTGAGTTTATGTACTTATTTTACTATGAAGCATATACAGAATGTCCCAGGACGAGCTTAAACTATCGTTATTTTAAAAACTATTCAAAATTATTTTACGAAATTTGGTATCTAGGGTTTTCCGACATGCCCGTTTCAAATAAAATATTTTCAAAGCAGTAGCAGTTCCAGTCTAACAGGAAATTGAATTCAGCAGTTGTAACAGTAAAAACATTTTACTATGACCAACCATTTCCGGCGTTATTCAACCTTTTTAATATTTTTTTTGTAATAAGGCAAGGATAAATGCAATAACAATCAAATAACTTTTTATGAAACTTTTCTAAATTATAGTTTCAATAATAATATTTAAACTTTGTTAGCCAAAATTCAGTTTAAAAATAATTATAATTTTCCCATCACGGGTTTAGTTTCGTCTGTATGTCATCGATCTGTGACAGATATATGTTTATAATTAAATCTTGAAATTATTAAAAATACGTGCATGACTTTGGATGCCCTAGCCCAGGGGTCACCAACCCAGCGATAGCTCGCGTGAATACTTCCGGTAGCTCATAAGTCACAGGTATATCCCAAAAGAACTAAAAATAATAGAAATGTCCGTAAATTCTCATCATGTTTCGTTGCACAATAGACAAACATTTCTCGCTATAAAATAAATCTATAATACTACTGATATATTACTACATTCTCCTACATATACACGCAGTACGTAATGGAACGGCCCCATCAGCACATGCGTTTGGTAAATGAGTTCTATTCACACTTTTCACTCTACGCACTCCGAACATCGTTCGGTAATTACATGCGGAGTGGTACGCGTCTTAAAATGGAGCGTTCAGCAAATGCAGGATGGGGTCAAGTGGAGTGAAAAGTGTTAACTTCATAAGCCCAACCTCGAAATGCAAGCGTACATGGAGTGAATACGCGGAAATATTACATTTTGAGTGTTTAATCTCAAATTTGATCAATTTCAAGAGAATATGCTAACCTATTTTCTATCTACATGTAATTAATAACACTGGTGAGTGTAATAACTCAAATACGAGTACTAGTATTTTCTTATATCATACTTTCTTCAAAATCATTAAAAAATAATTATTTTGCAAACTAAATAACTTGTGAATGATTCATTGTTTTTTTAGTAGTATATCAGATTGTCAAAGGAGGTTATGATATTCGTGCCCCAAAATTTTAACTCTACTCGTTCGGTTAATCACAAATAATATAGTGTACCTTGTTTTCTCGATACACTCCAACTCCTGCGCTACTCGCACTCCACTCTAACACCGCTCCGTAAATACTCGAACTCCATATGATTTACCGAACGGTGCTATAGTATGCGCGCGCTGCGCAGTGACGTATTGGTGAAAAAACTGAACTATAGATGGCAGGCCGGACGGTAGCAAGATGGCGGAGGAATAAAGAGAGTTCTCTCATTCCTTATTGCTGGCAATATGCATTTCATAGTGCAAAGTATTTAATATGGAGAAAATTAATATAAAGTTAAGTGATATTTTTGAATACATTGCTTCTGCACGTCCTAAAAGAAGACGAAGCAGTTTTTAAGGCTGGACATGTATTGCTTAGTGAAATAAAAGATTATGGACCAGGTACAATACTGGGATCTTGTTTAAAAACCAGTCATTTGAGTGGAGATCCTCATATGATTGAAATTTTATTAAATGTGAATATAAATTACTGGAAAACAAATTTAGTTGTAGAGCAGCACTGGGAGGCAAATGCAAACATATTGTTGCAGTTTTGTTGTATATAAACAGGATAGTAAAAATCAAAACTATATTTATTATTTTACATCAAAAATTATCATTATTATTATGCTATTAATTTATTTGTTTATAGTTATGTGTATTACAGAGTAGCAGAAATAGAAAAATTAAGTTGTACATATTTGGAACAAGTAAGGGGAAAACATATTAAAAAGCATGATAAACAATATAGTTTGGCTATAAAATTATAAGAATTTTGGGTTCCTGTTTTAAAAACGATAAAAACAGAACCGATTAGAGACGTCATAACTATAAGGGAAAAAAATTTAAAGATCATATTGTGTCACTTGGGATATAGTGTAAACTTATACTTTTTAACTTGCAATTACTGCATTGTAGCACTGAGCAGTATCTTTGGCATTTACTGATCATTATTTAAATCTGAAAATGTAATATACACTATATATCTCACTTTCTTTTACAACAAATATAAATTAAACCTGTTTAAATTACATACGTTTCAATGTATGCTATCAATGTTTCCTT